>SJYO01032715.1:0-20000 GCA_006410555.1 Capra ibex
AATAGTCACAAATTAATTTATAATAATATATTAGAGAAGAACTAATATTGACTAGAGATCCCCTCAATTTCGGAGTTTATGAGTAGAGAAGACGTCAGATCGACTCTAATAACGGAGACGAGAGATTTACAAAAGTCAGAAGATGACTAGACAGTATACAGTTCGATTTAGAAGATTCCTAGTTTTAGAGTATACTGAAGAGATTTTAAGGTTTTTAAATTCAGATATGAACAAAGTCTTTTTACTTGGTCATATTACCGTAATAATTACTGTTAATATCTTCGTTTTTATCGTCGATTGTAAACTCACGAATGATACACGATCCGTCTCTCGAAATGTACCTAATAGAGAAGACACTCCGTACATGATGATAAAAGAATGAAAGAATTCCCTTCGTCCCGAACTTTTTGTATACGCCGAACGGATTTTAATGTGGGGTTTTCCCACTAACCGTGTAATGAACGTTTTCCCTACCCCGAATTTGGTAAACGAGAAAAATGACCCGTAGTTGATAGGGTCGTTTGTGACTCACCCTCTGATAATGTTGGATGTTTCTTTACCATTTTAATGTTGTTAAAAAGATATCAAATAATACTAAAAACCAACAGACAAGAATATGTCTACTTATTATTATTAAAATACGGTCACTTATGTTTATATCTTTTTTATAATTTTAAACGACATAATTTATTCTTTGTATGATGTGAACACTAGTTTCTCCGTCGTTTCATCCTCTATTACTGTAGTTTCGAGTATATACACGATTAATACTTGTACCGAGGAATCTCCATACACGTACACACGATGCAACGAAGTCAACACAGACGGAGAAACGTTTGGGTACCTGACATCGGGTGTTCCGAGGAGACAGGTACCCTAAGAGGTCCTTTGTTGTGACCTCACCCGACGGTACTATGGGAGGAGGCCCCCGAGAAGGGGTGGGTCCCCAGTTTGGACGTAGAGTAATACAGAGGACGTAACCGTCCACCGAAGAAATGGTGATCACGGTGGACCCTACTAGGGTATCTCCATGTACAGTTGTTTTTGACGTAAGTACACGTATGTACGCCAATTATACGATGTCCAATGATTATGAACGAGATGTTAATTTACCCAGGAAAACTTGGAAATAAGAGTTTCCCATTTACGTTCGTTCAAGGACTTTAGTCATTTAATCGATAAAATGTGAAGTGTAGTTTAATAAAATTATCTCATATAAAGAGAGATTACAATCTTTACTGATTCCATTTTGGAATATAATGGTAGACGACCGACTATTTTGACGTGTTATTGTAGAGACAAGTCTTTTGATACGAAACTCCATAATTTTGAACTTATTTCCTGATTTCTGTTTCCCTCTTTTAACATGTGTTGTGGTCGCATCTCCTTCATTTCGGAGTGAAAGTCATGAAATGAAATTTAGGGGTAAAATAAAAGGGATATTAATAGTTGTACGTCAGGTATAAATTTTTCTGTATCCATCGTTTACGACCTTTTCCCTTCACGTTTTTTTAAAGATACGGTCAAAATGACAGAAAACAAAAGAATTATTTCCCATGTCTCGAATCCGACATATAGGTGACTTCTTATAATACTTTATACTGGAATTAGTTCTAAAAATTAAAGACTATAGATATATTAAGTATTCAAATAATGGTCCTTTCCATGAAAGGGGATTATATTAAATGTATTTGTAAATGTCTCCAGTCTATAATGAAACTATAAGTTTTTTGTTTGTCAATTCTTAGTTAGTTGTGTTGTAACATTTTGATAAAAGGAGGTTAATTTTTTATTTAATTTTTTTTTAGTCACTTGTTTAGAAATAGTGATCTTTGAACACAATTTCCTAAATATCCAAATCTAGTAACACTTCAACGTTTTACAGACTCCTTGTGATAATGAGACTTGGTGAATTCTTTACGTAACCATCTGTACTGTGTCATCTGAGATTTTAGTCATATAAAATTTTTACCAAGGTGTCTTGATGTTCTGGTAATATAAAGTTTTTCCTTTTTCGTCGTCATGGTTGTTGTCGTTATTTTAGTCCCATAAATTGTCTTATATTAGGTACCCTACTCCACTACTTATCTCGACTGATTCTATCGACTAACTTATATCTTGACTTCTGTACTTAATTTCGAGATTAAAAGGAGGAAAGTGTGTGGACGAAGTAAAGTAAAAATGACGAACGTTTTCAATTCCGTTTAAGATTGTGCCTAAAAGTTGCTATATACCTAGTTATACCTTACTATTTTTATGTCAATTTATAGTGATATTTCCACTGATCTCAAAGTTTTTTCTGGTATATTTTCATAATTATGACAAAATAAGTGATATCTACTTTCCTCTTTTATGTCAAGAACGGAAATTTCTTGACGTCTCTATTTTTCTGTTCTTTTTTAGACCACCAATCATTTGACTTTATCATTTAGATTAATCTTTCACTTCTTCATTTTCTTTCATTTGTTCTTGTCTTTATGTTTTTTCCTCAATAATAACTGAATCTCCTTCACTACTCCGTCTTTCTCTACATTATTAGGGTATAGTTCATTCAACTTTCACTGGTGAATGTCTTGATGGTTTCCTGTTTCTTTTCAATTGAGTTTTTCCGTATGTTAAATTAGTAGTCACTCTATTATCGTTAAACTTCCCCTTTACTTTTACATAGTAAAAATCATCAGAAAGTAGGATTTATATATATATATTTCTGTCCACAAACGTTAACATGATATTATATCATCGTTGGTTGAAACTTTACAAAAATTATTCTCGTCCAAGTTTGTGATGACGTTTATATTTTTTGTGGATGAACATGGGTCAAGTCTCTCCTCATTAAAAGTTTTAGGACAATTTCCTTTTGGTTTGTCATCACGTGTTTCAATTTACTTTAAGTTTTATGTTCGGGTGTCTTGTTTCAATGGTAAATAACTCATTGGTGTAATACGGACCATGAAGAGATGGGGGTAACGATGGTGGAATGAAGTCCGGATGTAATTGAGAGAGTAGACCTAGTGACGTGCCATTGTTCATAGAATTGTAGGAAAAAAAAAAGAAAAAGATTTTAAATAAACAAAAATTAACCTCCTGTTAACGAAATGTTACAACACAGTCAAAGACGGTACGGAGTTGTACTTAGTCGGTATCCATATGTGTACAGGGGAGGGAGAACTTGGAGGGGGCGGTGAAGGGTAGGGTAGGGAGACGAGATCCAACAGTGTCTCGTGGTCCGACCAGAGGCACACGATATGGTGTTGAAGGGTAATCGATAGATAAAATGTGTAATTGTAAGTAAAAGAAAAGAGGATAGGTAGGACGTGTGACTGTGGGTTTTACTAAAAAGAATTTACTTTTAAACTACAACCAGAAAACAAATCTTAATGATTTATCTAGGGTGTCGGACATTGTGTTACAGGTTTGAGAGAATTGAAGATACTAGACTCAGGGTAGGAGGAAAGGTCAGAAAAGAGAGTGGAGAAGGGTACTGGTGGGAATGAAATATGATGAGAGAGAAATGTGAGGTAAATAAAAATTGATGGACTACAAGGACTTTAAACGTTACGACTAAATACGTACACAAACAAAAAAGGACGAGTAGGAGAACTTTCCGGAAGTAGAAAACGGGAGTGTCGTTACGTTTGTCGATGGTGCAGATAAAAGTTATAGTCAACTTCAGGAGGATTACAGTTGAGGGGTAGGGATTGAAAAGGTTCTTTCTTGACTTATGAGGTAGGAAACTTTACCTACCATGTCCCACGGATATGTCTAAAGATAATGTCCTAGGTATTAAAAATAACACTTTCATTTCAGCGAGTCAGCACAGGTTGAGAGACACTGGGGTACTCGAGGAGACAGGTACCCTAAGAGGTCCGTTCTCATGACCTCACCCAACGGTAAAGGAAGAGGTCCCCTAGAAAGGGTGCGTCCCTAGCTTGGGTCCAGAGGGTGTAACGTTCGTCTGTCAAATGGTAGATTCGGTGGTCCCTTCGGGGTTATATATCTATAAATAATGTATACATATTATTTATATACATATATGTTATATATTATTTATGTACTTATAAAAGAAATAACACTCCTATACGAATAATCCCCGAAGGACCCCTGAGTCGTCATTTCTTACTTTGACGTTACGTCCTCTACTCCCAAGATAGAGACCCAGCCCTTCTAGGGGACCTCTTTCTTTACCGTTGGGTGAGGTCTTAAGAACGGACCCTTCAGGGTACCCGTCTTCTCGGACCGCCCGATATCAGGTACCCCGACGTTTTTCTCATTCTGTGTGAGTCACTGATTTGTTTGTTCGTTTTTTTTACGAATAATTTGACATCTGAGGAACCCTCGTCCTTGGATCAGAATAAATAGTTACATAGGAATGATTGGTCGTATTACTAACCGTACAACGTCTATGAACGTTTCTAAAATTGATTAATTACTTATTCGAAGTAATAAATCCAATTTCGAAAAAGTGTCAGATGGTTTTCGATGTCAGCTAGTGGTCATTGACTCAGGGTAGTAAATGAACTTTGCAGACAAATTGAGGTGTTAGTAGTGCGATAATATTCAGGAGTAGGACGTAAAATTACGGTGTGACTGAAAGGTTTTCGGGTGTAAGTAGTATATTTTGGGGTAGGTACTTGAATATCACTTACTATAAAATTTAGGTTTACGGAGACAAACTGAAATTACCAAGAGGTATTCGACCGGGATGGAAATAGATAGGTTAAAATTAGTTAAAGAGGTATTCGACCGGGATGGAAATAGATAGGTTAAAGTTAGGTTAAAGTAGACCAGGTAAAGAAGTAGTATAGCACTCAGACCGTGAATTTAAGAGTGGAAATGAAAGTGGGGTTGACAAAGTAGGGTGTAAGTATGGAATAAGAATGGATTACGTTAATTTATAATTGGTAGTAAATATCCGGTTAGTCAGATTAAAAAAAAGGTAATTTGAAATGGGCTTACGAAAGGGGAAGTAAAAATTTAGTTTATGTAAGTCATGGTCAGTGTAGTCGTGAAAACGTTCTTACAATGAAAAAGAGGGGTTCATCTGATAGTAAAGGAAGTCCATTTAGTATATATGTAGAATAATATAAAGGAAAGTCTAGGGACTGTTCAGAATCAATGACACTATCGTTCGGTAGTATTATACCGTGTCAAATTTTTTCTAAAAGGTTTCGCAAAAAATTTGATTTTTTGTAGGAGAGAAATTTATTTTAGAATACACTGTCGGGTTATGTATTTTCGTTATTTTCCCCTCCCTGAGACTTTACTCCGTATCCCGAATCTCACGACGGACAGACCGGAAGGGGATGAGCGAATCGGTGTCACATCGGGACCTTGTGGAGACATTTAGAAGACCCCGAGGAACCTTATGTTAAACTTTTGATGACACAAGTTCAAGATCGAGACTGTGAATAACCGGTGCATAGGATTCCATTAGTGTCTGAGAGATTCGAAGTCAAAGGGTTCTATTACTTATACGTACTCTTTTCGGAAACATTTGAACTTCCGGTATATACATTTACTCATTAAATGATAAAACGTTCGGTACTCAATTTGACCAATATAATATGTTACAATTGTTATCAACGTACTGTATTACCATGACTGACACTTTCGTAAGATATAAAATTTTAGGTCGAAATAAATTTTATTTTATTTCGTAAGATTTATAGTAAGTTAAGACCCTTAGGGTCCAGGAGAAGGAACAAAGGACATGAATCTTAATTGAAAAATTAGAACTAAACCCCCGTTATTTCACATTACTAATTTCCTATACAAAGACTCAACCCGTCTGAACTTCTGGTCGAAATCATGATTAATCCACTCATTTGAACCTATTCAATGCATTAAGAGAGGTTCGGAATTAAAGGAGTAGATCTTTTTACTTTTGTCGTGATAGTTGAAAAATCAACGACGATCTGATTCTTTTTATTAGACTTGTTTTAATAAATCATCTCATACTTTGGGTCATTCAATTGATAATGAGAGGGAACCCTTCTCGACACCCTCTCAACTTCGTGAAACGTAATTTCATCGTAATGAAAAAAAAGAACCCGTTTCCCAGTATGGTGATTTTTGTTTTGTGTTATTCATTTTACATCTACTTTTTTGTACTGTGGAAAGTGTTGAGTCGTACGGTTCAATATTTTGTCTACCAAAGAAAGGTCTGTAGGATATTGTTAATTTATCGTAAAGAAAGAACAGAACAGGAAAATTTATGTGAGAGGGGTACATGAAGTTACAGTAGTCATTTACAAATAGTTTAATTTGTCTAAAAGATGTTAGTCTTTGAATAGTGTATTATTTATTAAAGTTTCGTTGATAGGGAAATGTTTAACCTTACCACCGAAGGATACTCTTTATGACGATTAGTACCCGATAAAGAGTTTTTTTAATTTCACATTAAGATCCTTTTTACGATTAATTTGTACTTCAGTTGACTTTTCCCTTTGAAGTGATAGAAATTTTAATATTTGTATTTATACACGTTCAGGAATTTTCTTATGAGAAACAATGTGTTTTAATACATGGACTATCTTTTCCCTATATTCAATTTATTTTGTTCCGTTCATGTGTGATACGTTAAAAAAAAATTTTCATTTCCACATACCTTTCTAGACGTTCTTTGTAGATCCACTTTTCTCGTTCAACGTTTTCTCACACATACCATACTCAAGTAAACTCAAACACACAAAAATTTCTATATGTTTGGACAAACATGTGTCTTTTAAAAGGTTTCTGATAAGTTCTAGGGATGAGTGTAAGACAATATATTAATTGTTTCCTTCGGTTTGACGATAGTTAAATTATATGATATTGTACCTTTAACTTTACTAAGAAATTTCATAATTTTTTTACTATCTAAATTGGAAGTACACCAGGATTCGTTTCACTTCAGTTCAGTTTCAGCGAGTCATCACAGAGTGAGAAACGTTGGGTACCTGACATCGGGTGGTCCAAGGAGACAGGTACTTTAAGAGGTTCGTTCTTATGAGCTCACCCAACGGTAAAGGAAGAGGTCCCCTGGATAGACTGGGTCCCTGACTTGGACCCAGAGGACGTGACGTCCGCCTGAACAATGGTGGACTCAGTGGTCCCTTCGGGTACTCCGGGATTCGATAATAGTTTCTCTAAACTATCTCTGACAGTATTTTTGAGAAAGGATTTACGAGGTAGTCACTTGAAATTGACCTTTTTGTCGAGTGACTAATCTTTTTGTTTTATGACCCTGATGGGACCGTCAGGTCACCAATTCTGAGGTACGAGGGTGACGTCCCTCGTACCTAAGCTAGGGACCAACCCCTTGATTCCAGGGTGTACGACATGTTGAACCGGTAAGTTTTTTTTTTTTTTCTGTTTTTTGTTTTATAAACAATTATATCTGTTTCCAGTGATTTTAAAAGGATTTACGAATTATAAGTACAATAAAATTGACTGTATATATGTGACTCTTAATTGACTTCTTTAGTGACTAAATATAATTGTAAGTTTTATAAATAAGGATAATGGAAAAATTTACTTTGACCAGTTCAGTATACTTCTTGATTCTATGACAGCTCATAAACAGACAAAAAAAAAAAAGAATGTTTACTAACTTCACTGAAACCATTTCTCTGTGATATTGGACAATCGACGAAAGGGTTAAGAGAATTGTCGATATACCTTGAAATGTACGAATTTAAACTTTGGTTCTGTTATCCTTTTCTTGGAGGGGATTATTAGGGGGGATTTTACTGTAAAATCTGTTAGTCTTATCCAAACTCACTCACTCACTCACTCACACTCACTTCAACGAGTCAGAAAACCTGACATCAGATGGTCCGAGGAGGTCGGTGCCCTAAAAGGTCCGTTATCATGACCTCACCTAACGGTAAAGGAAGAGGTCCCGTAGAAGGACTGAGTCCCTAGCTTGGGCCTAGAGGGAGTGACATCTGCCTACGAAATGGCAGACTCGGTCCAAATTTATGTATATTTTTTATACCAAAAGAGAACACACATTGTCCGAGAATAGATTCTTGTCACCTGGTCTTTTCTCTACATCTATGACAAGGACCGAAACAGTGAATAATCGACTTTTGATCCGTTCAGTAACTTACGGAGACTGTGATTCAAAGAGGTAGATATGTTACTCTCTCCAGAGAAAAGGTTCATACTTTCAGAACACAATACTGTCACTTTTTATAGTTCATTCTCTGTGAATAAACGACTAAGAATTAACAATATACTGTTGTTTTTTACAATTCCTTCTCTGTTAATTTAGAGTATATAATAATTTTAATACATACGGGAGATGACTTCTAATAATTTTCTCTTGGTATGATACAGAAATTCCAAAGATGAGTCTTTAGGAAAAGACGTCCCGACTTAAAAAACAAACCGTATTTTATACATAAAGTCTAATGTGATAGAAAACACCATGATACACCTCTTGACTAGAGAGTAAATTTATGTTAAAATAAGAGAAACTTTTTAAGACTTAGTATCGGAATCAGTCTACTTATTGAAAGTATCATCATTATTTTAAAGGAACTAGATATAATTCGAAAAAAAATTCGATTATAAGATTCTACAAATGGAAACCGTCGTACCCTCATAGGGAAAAGAAGAAGAAAAGACTTAATCCCAGTAGATTGTTCAGACCGAGTTTCCATATTTCAAGTCAGTCGAGTAAGTACCATTTTACTGCAAGTTGAACGACAACTAGTTGTTGAGCTTTTCTGTCACTGACGAATCAATGAACGGCTAGTATTTAGAATAGAAGGTACCAAGGGAAGCACTTTTTCTTACTTGTTATGTGTTTAAAACATTTGTACTTTGAATTAGTTCTTCTTTATATCAATAACTAAATATACTTTATCGTTTTGAACTATCGTTATATTACGGTACTTCGTTTAAAATACTCGTTACAACGAATTAAGTACTCTAAAATAAATGAGAAGTCTCATCAAATACAACTACTCTTTATTTTGATATAATGACCATTAGTAGGATTTTAAAGACTGGTTATACGTAAGTACATAACGAAATATATAAAGGTATGAACCACTTTCTTACTCTCGTCAGTCTATGGTTCCATTTGTCTTATTCTCATGTACTTTAGTTTGATATCCCCCAATGACTACATTCTTAGGTTGTCCCGTCAAATTAAGAAAAAGTCACCTTATATTGTACGAGAGTTGTTAGTGATATTTGATTGAAATACCTTTCAGAATGAAAGATATTGAAGTCCTGTTTTTTAATTATTGATGTTACGGTATAGATAATATATAAGATATATTGTAAGACTTCATCTTACATTTCATCGAGAATTTATTGTCCTTTCTCAAATGTCACATCAAATGGTTGATATAATACATGAGAATACATACTGGTTTCTAGATGGTTATTTTGGGTCAGAGACCAACTCTTCGGGTCTAAACCTCCTACCATCTCTTCCATCGTAGACAAGGGTTTCTTCTACATTGTCAATTTTCTCGTTGAACTAAGATATTTGGACATATTGTAACTTGATGTAGGTGAAGAAACTAAAGTAAAGGAAAGGAATTTAAAGTCAAAGGCAAAGAATTATGGACTCAAATATAAATTTCCTTTAATTATAAGAACTGATCTTTATAATTTATAAGAAACATTACTAAGAAACAATAATATTATGTAACAAAGAAGAATAAATTGGTGTGAGAAGTTTGATTCTCTAATAGACCACGGTGACTTTTGTTACTAGTAAACTGGAAGTGTAGATATTCGTTTAATCTAAATCAATGACCGAAAAGATACGTATCATTCATTTTCTTAATATTTACAAATTGAAAGAATTTGATCGTACTTTAACGATTTAGACATATGGGTACGTTTAAGTAGAGTTAGACTCTTTAATCTCTGGGCCTGTTTGATGTTTTGTCTTTTAGTACTCTCCATTTTTAATTGAATATAACGAAATTCTTGTCCTTACTATAAAAGTTGAAACAAACGGAGAGATGTTACGTACATATCAGACTTAAAGTTTTTATAACAGTCAAAGTGAGTTAGAAGGTTATACTTTTTCTCTTATATTTAATGTTCGGGTGGACTCGATTCTTGGATATATGTATCTGTCCAAATCAAACAGGTTTCGCTATTTGAGACTTATATGAGACCTACAGTATTCTACCTAAGGTTCTTCGTAGTTTATATTAGTGAGCTAATCGTCGATGGTCTAATTAAGGTTCTCTAGGACGAAACCATCTTTACTATTTATTAGCGGGAGACTTTTACTTTTGTGTATTTGTTTACAAATCTCTACTCAACTAATTGTCTATAAAATAAATACTATACTGAAAAATTAAGATTCCGTCAAAAAACTTGTTAGTACTCAAGTCTCTTAAGTAATGAACGAATGACTTCTTTTCCTGTTCAGATTCCTCAACCTCAATGCTAAATATACGGGGTTTTCTTAACCACACGACATTGTACTCTATCAGACTATATCCTTATTTCTATTTATACCTTTAGTGTATAAATGTCACATCAGCTCTATAAATAAATATCTATAGAGTCATTTACATCTTTTACATGCATATTAAGTTTTTTACACAAGTCACGACCTCGTCGACACTTCTCTACGGGGTACAGGTTCCATTCTCTTTGGGTTCATTCTGCCATCCATAACGTTCTCCCGTAGTCTCCCGTCTGTGTGACTTTGGTATTAGTGTCTTTTGATCAGTAAGATTAGTGTAATCCTGGTGTCGGAACAGATTGAGTTACTTTGATTCGGTACGGGACACCTCCGTGGGTTCTGCCCGCCCAGTATCACCTCTCCAGACTGTCTTACACCAGGTGCCCTCTTCCCTTACCGTTTGGTGAAGTCATAAGAACGGAACTTTTGGGGTACTTGTCATACTTTTCCGTTTTACTATCGTACTTTCTCCTTGAGGTGTCCAGCCATCCACGGGTTATACGATGACCTCTAGTCACCTCTTTATTGAGGTCTTTCTTACTTCCCTACCTCGGTTTCGTTTTTGTTATGGGTGAACACCTGCACTGCCCACTGTCTTCGTTCCAGACTACAACCTTTCCCGTTATAACGTGTCCTTAGACCTTACAATCCAGGTACTTAGGTCCGTTTAACCTTCACCAGTTTCTCCCCTACCGTACTCACTTACAACTGTAAGATCCTTAGTCACTTGATTTTACCTGACCTTACCCACTTAAATTGAGTCTACTGGTAATATAGATGATGACATCCGTCCTTAGGGAATCTTCTTTACCTCATCGGTAGTACCAGTTGTTCTCAGGCGTTACGTCATGAACCTACGTTAGAGTTTTTACTGTCTTACTAGAGACAAACAAAGGTTCCGTTCGGTAAGTTATAGTGTCATTAGGTTCAGATACGGGGTTGGTCTTTACTACTTCTACTTCGACTTGCCAAGATATTTCTAGATGTTCTGGAAATTCTTGATTGTGGGGGTTTTCTACAGGTAAAGTAATATCCCCTGACCTTACGTTTTCCTCCATCAGTTCTTTGTGGACCTCATTGTCCGTTTAAACTGGAACTATATGCCTTACTTCGTCCCGTTTCCGATTATCAAAACGGTTCTCTTACGTGACCAGTGTCGTTTGTGGGATAAAGTTGTTTCGTTCTCTTCTGAGATGTGTACCTGTAGTGGTCTACCAGTTGTGGCTTTAGTCTAGCTAATATAAGAAACGTCGGTTTGTACCTCTTTGAGGTATGCCAGTTTTTTTAGTTCTGGTCCTCGACTGACGTCGAGTCTAGTCAAGTCAAGTGAGCAAGTCAGCACAGGCTGAGAAACGCTGGGGTACTTAGCGTCGTGCGGTCCGGAGGGACAGGTAGTGGTAGAGGGCCTCAAGTGGGTCTGAGTGCAGGTAGCTCAGTCACTACGTTAGGTCGGTAGAGTGGGAGCCAGTAGGGGAAGAGGAGGACGGGGGTTAGGGAGGGTCATAGTCTCAAAAAAGGTTACTCAGTTGCGAAGCGTACTCCACCGGTTTCATGACCTCAAAGTCGAAATCGTAGTAAGGGAGGTTTCTTTAAGGTCCCAAGTAGAGGAAGTCTTACCTGACCAACCTAGAGGAACGTCAGGTTCCCTGAGTGTTCTCAGAAGAGGTTGTGGTGTCAAGTTTTCATAGTTAAGAAGCCGCGAGTCGGAAGAAGTGGTAGGTTGAGAGTGTAGGTATGTACTGGTGTCCTTTTGGTATCGGAACTGATCTGTCTGGACTCAGCCGTTTCATTACAGGGACGAAAACTTATACGATAGATCCAACCAGTATTGAAAAGAAGGTTCCTCATTCGCAGAAAATTGAAGTACCGACGTCAGTGGTAGACGTCACTAAGACCTCGGGTTTTTTATTTCAGACTTTGACAAAGGTGACAAAGGGGTAGATAAAGGGTACTTCACTACCCTGGTCTACGGTACTAGAAGCAAAAGACTTACAACTCGAAATTCGGTTGTAAAAGGGAGAGGATAAAGTGAAAGTAGTTCTCCGAAAAATCGAGGAGAAGTGAAAGACGGTATTCCCACCACAGTACACGTATAGACTCCAATAACTATAAAGAGGGCTGTTAGAACTAAGGTCGAACACAAAGAAGGTCAGGTCGCAAAGAGTACGACATGAGACGTATCTTCAATTTATTCGTCCCACTGTTATATGTCGGAACTGCATGAGGAGAAGGATAAACCTTGGTCGGACAACAAGGTACAGGTCAAGATTGACGACGAAGGACTGGACGTATGTCTAAAGAGTTCTCCGTTCAATCCACCAGACCATAAGGGTGGAGAAAGTCTTAAAAGGTGTCAAATAACACTAGGTGTGTCAGTTTCCGAAACCGTATCAGTTATTTCTTCTTTATCTACAAAAAGACCTTGAGAGAACGAAAAAAGTACTAGGTCACCTACAACCGTTAAACTAGAGACCAAGGAGACGGAAAAGTTTTGGTCGAACTTGTAGTCCCTCAAGTACCGAGTACATAACGACTTCGGACCGAAGCTCTTAAAACTCGTAATGAAATGATCGTACACTCTACTCACGTTAACACGTCATCAAACTCGTAAGAAACCGTAACGGAAAGGAACCTTAACCTTACTTTTGACTGGAAAAGGTCAAGACACCGGTGACGACCCAAAAGGTTTAAACGACCGTATAACTCATATCGTGAAAGTGTCGTAGTAGAAAGTCCTAAACTTTGTCGAGTTTACCTTAAGGTAGTGAAGGTGATCGAAACAAGCATCACTACGAAAGATTCCGGGTGAACTGAAGTGTAAGGTTCTACAGACCAAGATCTAATCACTAGTGTAGTAGTACTGATAGACCCATCACTTCTAGAAAAAACATGTCAAGAAGGCACATAAGAACGGTGGAGAAGAATTATAGAAGACGAAGACAATCTAGGTATGTTAAAGACAGGGAATAACTCGGGTAGAAACGTACTTTACAAGGGAACCATAGAGATTAAAAGAACTTCTCTAGAGATCAGAAAGGGTAAGACAAGAAAAGTAGATAAAGAAACGTAACTAGCGACTTCTTCCGAAAGAATAGAGAAGAACAATAAGAAACCTTGAGACGTAACTCTACGGATATAGAAAGGAAAAGACGAAACGAAAAGCGGAGAAGAGAAGTGTCGATAAACATTCCGGAGGGGTCTGTCGGTAAAACGAAAAAACGTAAAGAAAGGGTACCTCTACCAGAACTAGGGACAGAGGACGTGTTACAGTGCTTGAAGTAAGGTATCAAGGAGTCCGTGAGATAGATAGTCTAGATCCGGGAATTTAGATAAAGAGTGAAGGTGACATATTAGTATTCCCTAAACTAAATCCAATATGGACTTACCAGATCGCCAAAAGGGATGAAAGAAATTGAATTCAGACTTAAACCGTTATTTAAGAAAATTCGATTTCTACCTCTTCGAGATGTCTCAGTTTTCTTTGTTCTGGTCCCGACTACCACCGAGTCTAGTACTTGAGGGGTAACGGTTTAAATCTGAATTGGACTTCTTTCATCCCTTTTGGTGATCTGGTAAGTCCATACTGGATTTAGTTTAGGGAATACTAATATGTCACCTTCACTCTTTATCTGAATTCCCTGATCTAGACTGTCTCACGGACTACTTGATACCTGCCTCCAAGCACTGTAACATGTCCTCTGTCCCTAGTTCTGGTAGGGGTACTTTTCTTTACGTTTTTTTCGTTTTACCGACAGACCCCTTCGGAATGTTTATCGACACTTTTCTTCTCTTCGTTTTTCGTTTCCTCTTTTCCTTTCTATATTCGTAGACTTACGTCTCAAGGTTTCTTATCGTTCCTCCCTATTCTTTCGGAAGGAGTCGCTAGTTACGGTTCTTTATCTCCTTTTGTTGTCTTCCCTTTCTGATCTCTAGAGAAGTTCTTTTAATCTCTATGGTTCCCTTGTAAAGTACGTTTCTACCCGAACTATTTCCTGTCTTTACCAAACCTGGATTGTCTTCGTCTTCTATAATTCTTCTCCACCGTTCTTATGTGTCTTCTTGATATGTTTTTTCTCGAAGTGTTGGGTCTATTAGTGCTACCACACTAGTGAGTGGATGTCGGTCTGTAGGACCTCACACTTCAGTTCACCCAGAATCTTTCGTAGTGATGCTTGTTTCGCTCTCCTCCACTATCTTAAGGTCAACTGGATAGGTTAGGACTTTCTACTACGACACTTTCACGACGAGTTATACGGTCTTTCAAACCTTTTGAGTCGTCACCGGTGTCCTGACCTTTTCCAATCAAAAGTAAGGTTAGTGTTTCTTTCCGTTACGGTTTCTTACGAGTTTGATGGTAAGGTTAGTGTTTCTTTCCGTTACGGTTTCTTACGAGTTTGATGGTGTGTTAACGTGAGTAGAGTGTGCGATCATTCCATTACGAATTTTAAGAGCTTCGGTCCGAAGTCGTTATGCACTTGACTCTTTAAGGTCTACAAGTTCGACCGAAACCTTTTCCGTCTCCTTGGTCTCTAGTTTAACGGGTGTAGGCGACCTAGTAGCTTTTTCGTTCTCTCAAGGTCTTTTTGTAGATAAAGACGAAATAACTGATACGGTTTCGGAAACTGACACACCTAGTGTTATTTGACACCTTTTAAGACTTTCTCCACCCTTATGGTCTGGTGGACTGGACGGAGAACTCTTTAGACATACGTCCAGTCCTTCGTTGTCAATCTTGACCTGTACCTTGTTGTCTGACCAAGGTTTGTCCTTTTCCTCATACATTTCCGACATATAACAGTGGGACGAATAAATTGAATATACGTCTCATGTAGTACTCTTTGGAAACCGACCTTCATCGTGTTCCACCTTAATTCTAACGGCCCTCTTTATCGTCAATTGAAGTCTGTACCTCTACTGTGGTGGGAGTACCGTCTTTCACTTCTCCTCGATTTTTCGGAGAACTACTTTCACTTTATCCTCTCCCTTTTACAACCGAATTTCGAGTTGTAAGTCTTTTGCTTCTAGTACCGTAGACCAGGGTAGTGAGGTACCCTTTATCTACCCCTTTGTCACCTTTGTCAAAGTCTGAAATAAAAAACCCCGAGGTCTTAGTGACGTCTACCACTGACGTCGGTACTTTAATTTTCTGCGAATGAGGAACCTTCCTTTCAATACTAGTTGGATTTATCGTATAACTTTTCGTCTCTGTAATGAAACGGTTGTTTCCAGGTAGAACAGTTCCGATACCAAAAAGGACACCAGTACATAGCTACACTCTCAACCTGACACTTCTTTCGACTCGTGGTTTCTTAACTATGAAAACTTGACACCACAACCTCTTCTGAGAACTCTCAGGGAACCTGACGTTCCTCTAGGTTGGTCAGGTAAGATTTCCTCTAGTCGGGACCCACAAGAAACCTTCCTTACTACGATTTCGACTTTGAGGTCATGAAACCGGTGGAGTGTGCTTCTCAACTGAGTAACCTTTTTGAGACTACGACCCTCCCTAACCCCAGTCCTCCTCTTCGTCTACTGGCTCCTACTCTACCGACCTACCGTAGTGGCTGAGCTACCTGCACTCAAACTCACTTGAGGTCCTCAGCCACTACCTGTCCCTCCGGACCGCACGACGTTAAGTACCCTAGCCTTCCTCAGCCTGTACTGACTCACTGACTTCACTTGACTTGACTCACAATACTCGTAATTCATAAGTTTTACTTCCTGTGACGAGTTCCTCGACTCCCATCCTCCCCACCGACTATATATTAATGTTAACAACAAGTCAACAACAATTCATCGACAGGACAGACTGAGATACGTTGGGGTGACTGAAGTCGGGTGGTACGAGGAGAGAACTACCTTAAAAGATGTGATTTTTTGACCTCACCCAACGATAAAGAAAGGGGTCCTCTAGAAGAGTCTGGTCCCTAGCTTGGGGGTAGAGGACGTAACCGTCTGTCTAAGAAATCGTAACTCAGTGGTCCCTTAGGGACGTTAACGTTATATTACATTGTATACATTTGTCTTCAATCTATCTACGTTCCATATCCCATTGTCCACGAAACGAGTTGTAGTCAATTAAACCTTTTGAGTCGTTACCGGTGTTCTGACTTTTTTATTCAAACATAAGGTTAGGCTTTCTTTCCGTTACGGCTTCTTACAAGTTTGATGACATGTTCACACGAGTAAAGTGTACCATCGTTCCATTACGAGTTTTAGGAAGTTCGATCTGTAGTCGTCATGGACTTGGTTGTTTAAGGGCTACAAGTTCTACCTAAATCTTTTCCGTCTCATTGGTCTCTAGTTTAACGGTTGTTACCGACCTAGTGTCTTTTTCGTTCTCTTAAGGTCTTTTTGTAGATGAAGACCAAGTGACTGACGCGATTTCGGAAACCAACGCATCTAGTGTTGTTTGACACCTTTTAAGATTTCTCCATTCTTATGATCTGGTGGGATGGACGGACTCTTTGGATATACGTCCAGTTCTTCGTTGTCAATCTTGACCTGTATCTTGTTGCTTAACCAAGGTTTGACTCTTTCCTCGTGCAGTTCCGATACATCACAGTGGAACTAGTAAATTGAATATGCGTCTCATGTAGTGTACTTTACGACCCGATCTAATTAATGTTGGACCTTAGTTGTAAAGGTCCTCTTTATAGTTATTGGAGTCCATACGTCTATTATGGTGAGATTACCGTCTTCAGTTTCTCCTTAATTTCTCGGAGAACTACTCCCACTTTCTGTCACTTTTTCGACCGAATTTTGAATTGTAAATTTTGTGTCTTGTACCGTAGACCAGGATCGTGAAGACCCGTTCATCTACCCCTTTTCCACCTTTGTCACTGTCTAAAAGGAACCCGAGTTCTTAGTGTCTTCTGTCAGTGACGTCGGTACTTTAATTTTCTGCGAACAAGGAACCTTCTTTTCGATACTGTTTGGATCTGTCGTGTAATTTTTCGTCTCTGTAGTGAAACGACTGTTTAAAGACATATTAGTTTCGATACTAAAAAGGTCATCAGTACATACCTACACTCAACGACAACACAATTAACGAGTCAGCACAGACTGAGAAACGTTAGGGTACCTGACATCGGGTGGTCCGAGGAGACAGGTACCCTAAGAGGTCCGCTCCTATGAGCTCACCCAACAGTACGGGAAGAGTGACCCTAGAAGAACTGGACCCCTAACTTGGGTCCGGAGGAGATAACGTCCGTCTGAGAAATGGTAGACTCGGTGGTCCTTTCCCATGTCTACACTCTCAACCTGGTGTTTCTTCCGACTCACGGTTTCTTAACTACGAAAACTTAATACCATGACCTCTTCTGTGAACTCTCAGGGGAACTGTCCTTCCTCTAGTTTGGTCATTTAAGATTTCCTTAAGTTGGCACTTATAAGTAATCTTCCTGACTACGATTTCCACTTCGAGTTTATGAAACCGGTGTACTACCCTTCTCGGGGACTACGACCTTTTCTGACTCCCGTCCTCCTTTTCCTCCGTTGTCTCCTACTCAACCAACCTACCGTAGTGACTGAGTTACCTGTACTCAAACGCGTTTGAGACCCTTTATCACTTCCTGCCCCTTCGGACCGTACGACGGCAGGTACCTCAGTATTCATCAGTCTGTACTGATGACTTGTTGTTGTTCCATTGTTTTTATCCTAGTTGTTCTGTCTCCCGAGGTCCTTCTTACATAAGTTCTTTTTTCATTTGTTTTAACTATCTAATGGACGATATGACTTTGTTTTCTTAAATATAAAGACATCCCTTAAACCCTTACTTAATCGTTATCAGTTTCTTTTGATTCGTTTACCATTTTTTTTTTTTTTTTTTTTTTTTTTTTGTGGTATTGAAGTTGTTTTTACTTGTCCGCGTCTATTTTTCCTTTTCATTATCACAAAATTTACCGAATTGACACTTATAAATGTATCAGTGTTGATTCGTTTGTGAGGTTTGACTGAATCCGTTTATCGTTCCTTTTCCCATAACTCTTTTGCTTACACCTTTTCATACATATACGTACACTCATTTGACGGTGGAATTTAACATCTTTACTATATACATTTATCTTATTTTCTCATGTACTTCATTCTAAAATACCGAAATGACTACAATTGGTCTTCTTGACGATTCTAAACTTTGACAATAGACGTCTCACACCTCCGGTACTCATCCTTCTCCAACTTGTCTGGAGACCACTTGTCTGATTAAAAATATATACATTAATATAATTAAACTATATTTGTCTTTAGATTAAAATTTTCTAGTATCTATTGTAAAATTTTTATATATTTGTTCAAATTTCTTTTTTTTTAATAAGTCAAGATGAGATATTTTTATTGGAGGTAAGTTTCGTATCATGTGAAGTATATATCCAAAGAAAAAGGTTCATATATGTAAAAACAGAATAAGTCGGTTCTATTATGTCATAGACATATATGTCAAATATAATATTCGTAAAAGATTTTAAAGAATCATTTGTAGTTGGGACAATCGACGTATTATAAAGTGATCTACTGATATGTTAAACAAATGACAACTGTCAACTCTTTTTGAGACCTTATATTACTTGAGTTTTGTTAGAGGTATTTTACGGTAATATGTGGTTCGGAATGAAAGATGTTGAAGTACTGTCTTTTAATCATTGATTTTAAGGTATGGATAATATCCATATCATAATATTTGGTCTTACGTTTCTTCGAGTTTTAAATTATTCTTGTTCGAGTATTATTTCTTTTTAAGACCATGTTCTACTTAATGTCATGATCAGTACAAAATATAATAGTAGAACCTCGATAGTGTACAGATCCTTATATTGGATATCTTTAATGGTCTTTACATTCTTATATACAAGTAGTGTCACAATAAATGTTCCCGTAATCAAACCCCCTTTTTTGGACACACTGTGTGTTCTGATTGAATGTGAGACGGATAAGTTGTACCATGTAATGGTATTTTTAGATGTTATATCCCTGCACAGGACACCAATTCTGAGGTACGAAGGTGACGTCCCCCGTACCCAACCTAGGGACCGACCCCTTGATTTTAAGGACGTACGGTACACCACACCGCGTTTTCTTTCTTTCTTTTCTTTTTTTGATGTTACAATGGAATACACCCCCTTTTTTCGTCCTATATCTTGAATTAATTCATATTAACGTTGACATAATCTTTTGTTTTGTATATGTATCGATGTATGTTTGTTGCAATTGTCACCAATGGAGACCAGTGATTCTACTACTAGTAATAAAAGAAGAAATATGAATAGACATTTTGTATGAGTAATGTCTCTTACTTGACACGAAAGAAATTAATCATCTATATGAATTTCAAATACCCGTTTACGACGAGGTTTTAATGAAGTCAATGAATCTAGATAAGGTGTGGTCGATTTCCTAGTTCGTATATCTTGTCATACCTGATATACCCAATTTTTTTGTGTGTCTATTCTCTTTTGTCTCCTCTCTTGAAGTTTTAAGAAACCATTAGATAGGTGATTACTTGTCAACTTACCCAAATTATTCGTACAAATAGTTTGACAATAGTTAAGGTTCACGACTTGATGAGACCCTT
>SJYO01032847.1:8508-30000 GCA_006410555.1 Capra ibex
GAAGAGGTCGTGGTGTCAAGTTTTCGTAGTCAAGAGGTCGTGAGTCCAAACAAGTGTCAGGTCGAGAGTGTAGGTGTGTACTGTTGACCTTTTTGGTATCGGAACTGATCTGCCTGGAAACAACCGTTTCATTACAGAGACGAAAACTTATACGGTAGATCC
Organism: Capra ibex; assembly: GCA_006410555.1. Classification (NCBI taxonomy): domain Eukaryota; kingdom Metazoa; phylum Chordata; class Mammalia; order Artiodactyla; family Bovidae; genus Capra; species Capra ibex. The sequence goes on from SJYO01032847.1 coordinate 8,671, forward strand.
AACCAGTATTGAAAGGAAGGCTCCTCATTCGTAGAAAATTGAAGTACCGACGTTAGTGGTAGACGTCACTAAAACCTCGGGTTTTTACATTTCAGACTGTGAGAAAGGTGACAAAGGGGTAGATAAAGGGTACTTCACTACACTGGTCTACGGTACTAGAAGCAAAAGACTTACAACTCAAAATTCGGTTGAAAAAGTGAGAGGAGAAAGTGAAAGTAGTTCTCCGAAAACTCAAGGAGAAGTGAAAGACGGTATTCCCACCACAGTAGACGTATAGCCTCCAATAACTATAAAGAGAGTTTATTGTTTAGAGTTGATAATTTAAGGAAAAAGGAGAGTACAGAAAAGTAGTCCTTAGTAGATAATTTGTAGGTAAAAAAATACATCAGACAAAAAGTAACCTCTCAAAGTAATTGAAAAAACTTTACAGTTTAGTATACCTAATCACCGAATTTGTGCACGTCAGTTTTACGAAAACTAAAGTCGTATTACACACGAGTCATCCATGGTCGCCCCTTTATCCGTCAACCCCTATACTAAGGTCGTACGTAGAAGTTTTCCGTAGTGGTAGTTCTGTCTAAAAATTTCGGGACTTTTGATCTCGTCCAGTACTGGATCAAGTACTCAAACTGGTCTTTTGTCAAGACCTGGGACTTGTGTCCTTTTGATGTTCACAGAAACAGTATTTACTTTGAGTTTGACCTATGGTCGGTCTACCGTCCTCACGTCACACTCACACCTCGGACCCTAGACCAACTCCTGTAACGTTAGACACACAAAGATCGACCTCTAGTGCCTAAACTTGTTTTTACTCAAAACTTAAGGAACCGATAAAGTTCAGGACTTTCTACTTAGACACTCTCACGACGTGAGTTATACGGTCGTTTAACCCTTTTGAGTCGTCACCCGTGCCCTGACTTTTCCAGTCAAAAGTAAGGTTAGGGTTTCTTTCCGTTACGGTTTCTTACAAGTTTGATGGTTTGTCAAAATGAGTAGAGTGTGCGATCATTTCATTATGAGTTTTAAGAGGTTAGGTCCGAAGTTGTTATACACTTGACACTTGAAGGACTACAAGTTCGACCAAAATCTTTTCCGTCTCCTTGGTCTCTAGTTTAACGGTTGTAGGCTACCTAGTAGCTTTTTCGTTCTCTTAAGGTCTTTTTGCAGATAAAGACAAAATAACTGATACGGTTTCGGAAACTGACACACCTAGTGTTATTTGACACCTTTTAAGACTCTCTCTAACCTTATGGTCTGGTGGACTGGACGGAGAACTCTTTAGACATACATCCAGTCCTTCGTTGTCAATCTTGACCTGTACCTTGTTCTCTGACCAAGGTGTATCCTTTTCCTCATACAGTTCCGAGATACATATAACAGTGGGAAGAATAAATTGAATATACGTCTCAAAGTAGTACTCTTTGCGACCTGACCTTCTTCGTGTTCGACCTTAGTTCTAACGGTCCTCTTTATAGTTATTGGAGTCCATACGTACTGTGGTGGGAATACCGTCTTTCACTTCTCCTTGATTTTTCGGAGAACTACTTTCACTTTCTCCTCTCACTTTTTCAACCGAATCGAGTTATAAGTCTTTTGCTTCTAGTACCGAAGGTCAGGGTAGTGAAGTACCCTTTATCTACCCCTTTGTCATCTTTGTCACAGTCTGAAATAAAACCCCCGAGGTTTTAGTGACGTCTACCACTGACGTTGGTACTTTAATTTTCTGTGAATGAGGAACCTTCCTTTCAATACTGGTTGGATCTATCGTATAAGTTTTCGTCTCTGTAATGAAACGGTTGATTCCAGGCAGATCAGTTCCGATACCAAAAAGGACACCAGTACATACCTACACTTTCAACCTGACACTTCTTCCGACTCGTGGTTTTTTAACTACGAAAACTTGACACCACAACCTCTTCTGAGAACTCTCAGGGAACCTGACGTTCCTCTAGGTTGGTCAGGTTAGACTTCCTCTAGTCGGGACCCTAAAGAAACCTTCCTTACTACGATTTCACTTTGAGATCATGAAACCGGTGGAGTACACTTCCCCACTGAGTAACCTTTTCTGAGACTACGACCCTCCCTAATCCCCGTCCTCCTCTTCCCCTGCTGTCTCCTACTCTACCGACCTACCGTAGTGACTGAGCTACCTTCACTCAGACACACTTGAGACCCTAAACCACTACCTGCCCCTCCGGACCGCACGACGATAAGTACCCCAGCGTCTCTCAGTCTGTGCTGACTCGCTGACTTGATTTGACTTGACTTGAATGGACCCATTTCACTGTTACGTTCTCGTCTCCCAAGTAACGGATACCTAGTCTTTAAGTGTCTTCTTTGGACGTAAAGGTCACCTATACTGCCTCTTTCCGACAGTGGAGGAGATCGCATGACCAGAATTTTACTTTCAGAGTTGAGATGTCGAGAAGAGTCGAGATGAGACCCTACGACCCCGAGGTCAACAAAAGTCATGTAAAGAGGAAACGGACGTCTAACGAAAAGAAAGTCTCAAGAGGCTTGGCTAAGGTTCTCTACCTGCTCTTCCGACCTCATACTGACTACTGTTGGTGGTAGTCAATCCTTTTCCTTTTGATTACCAACGACGATCTACGATACACAGTGGTCAGTCTAACCGTTTTTGATTTTTCCTAGTATTCTAGGACAAAACCAGTTACACACTCTTGTATATCCCTGAATATACCAGAACTTATATCTAATTACATCGGTAACAATAGTACCTGTCGACAAATACACAAAACTGGTTATTATAACTGAAGTACCGGGGAACAAGTCTCTTTCTGAGAGCGAAGGCAATATTCTGTGGACGTATGTGAACATCGGCCGAGAGGAGATTTCCGTGACTAAAGACTCTTCCTGGCTGAGATCCTCCACTGGGACCGTCGTGAATCCCTGACTTCAGAAATACCTTTTGTTGCTCCTAGTTTGGGTCCGGTCGGGTCCCGACCTCTCGTCTTGGAGTGTGACGTACCGGGAACGAGAAAAGAAGGACGGAGACGGAACGACGACTTTCTGCCTTTGGGTTGTCTCTCAACTCTTCCACTAAAATCTTTACAGAAGTTCTCCATCATCTCATCATGAGTGTGATTTCTTCGTTCTTTGTAATAATTCCTCATTACACACACTAAAAGACGTAAGTACCCTTACGTCTTTAGAGATACTAAAGGAATAAAAAGTAAAAATACTATCTAGTTTCGTAAAAGATGCTTAGGAAGAAAGAGTTTCTTAAAGACACTGAAGGATTCTTATGAAGATCTTTAGACTTTGTGTCTTTAACCTTAACAGAAGTCGTAACTCGTGTCCTCTCAAGTGTGTGACTTATATGACACTTTGATCGGGGGTTCAATTTATAAAAATGGTTTCTGGATCATAAAAGGCTACAACGAAAAGTCAGTCACGGAGTCCGGTCGACTGGTCAGACGAGGGACACCCGTCGATGAGACCCTGAGAGTGACAGGACTAATAAACACGGTTCGTGTGAAAATACGAAGAACATTATACCTGAATAACTAGGTTTGTCATGAGGATACTTTTTGATGACAATAAAGGGGTATAAACTCTTCTTCTAGTTCTGTCTTACGTACGGATGTACGTACGATTCAACCAAGTCTGTCCAGGTCGAGGACACTGGGTACCTGACACCGGGTGGTCCGAGGAGACAGGTACCCTAACAGTTCTTTCTTATGACCTCCCCCAACGGTATAGGTAGAGGAATCACAAACACTATAAAAAGTCCCAGTGTGACGACAATTTATCGTCTCGACGTAAGTTTCCAAAACTTTCAAGATCTTGAGAGGAAAGTCAACACGAGAGAAGGTCACTAAAGGTGAGTCTCATTGAAACTTCAGTCTTTGGTAGTGTCTTGTCTCGAGGACACAACCTCCGTCACTTCTATGTCACATTCCCTCACCTAACAAGTCATTTCGTCCTGGCTCCTCTTCCACCCTCCTTCTCATTGTCCTCCCGAGTCGGTGAGTCGTGGTGTACGACCGTCGAAGGGACCTCCTGCCCTCAGGAGGGGGGTGTATGACTGTGGTTGGTAAGAGACCACTAACCCATATTTGATCAATATGAACACCGAAGTCCTGATGAGTAGATGGTGGCAAAGTCTCTGAGGAAAGATGGACAAAGAAAACCCACCTCCCCCGACGTGAGGTGTCGAATGTCCTAGAATCAAGGGACTGGTCCATAGGTACCGTGGACTCGCAGAGTGTGACCTTCGTACCTCAGGTAAGATGACCTGACGGTCCCTAGGTCTTTAAGATGGAAAACTGTTAGTAAAGGACTTTCCACTATGTTGATAAGACATCATATTTACCTGTTTACGATAAGATACTACCCAAATACATCTGGTTTATACATAAATCTAGAAGTATTACTTTTGTCATTAATGAAAGTATTCTTTAATTATTTATTTTGTTTAATCTTCTAATTCCTTTACTTGTATAAAAGATTTAAAATAATGTTACGTCTTTTTGTAAAAATGTACTTCTATATTTATACTACTCTATTTTATTTATGTATTTATTTGTATTTATTGTAGTACCGTCAGTAGGGAATACCTGACTAGGGACACGTCAACTTACGTAAAATATAGATGAACGAATAACGATGACTCTTTCATGATAACTAACTTAAGTCCTTTGTACCACCGATTTCGTCTTTAGTCGCAGAAGATTTTACTGAAGTCCCCTCGCATGTTCCCACTACACCGTAGAATCAGTGACTCTCAGTATAGTTCTACTCAAATCCGGAGGTAGGTAGCAAGAATTGGAAAGAATGTTCGACCGACTACTTCTGTTCCTAGAGTACTAAAGGTGAGACTGCCAAAGGGTCCGCGTCAGCGACATAGGGAAAAGAACGTCCATCTGTACCTACGGGACCTTCATGGAGAAGTGCCGGTCCCACCCCGGGCAGGAAGGGTCCGGTCTCAGAAGGAGAGGGTAGTGGACGGGGTCCGTCCGCAGGTCCAGCAGGTCGACGACTACCTCAGGTCACGCCTCGACGAGGTCCTCCCACCGCAGGGTCCGTCGTCTCCGTGCGAGACACACCTTCTCCGACTTCGAGACGACCTCGTAGAGTAACTCGTGTCTCTACCGGACCCGGGGGACCTCGACCGGCGAGAGGTGGTAAAGGACCCCCTTTCACTTCAGAAAAGACAGAACGTCTGTTTTCGCTCCCCTCTAAGAGGAGTAAAGTGGGTCCTCAGACTCCAAGGAGGACGGTTTGTCGTGCACCAAGACTCTGTCCAGTGTCGGGTCCCTAGGAGGGCCCGGCATCGACTGGTCGTGGTCCCGGTACTCATCTCTCTCGTGCTTCCGGTACCCCTTCTACGTCGACGACGACCCGACCGACTCTGCCGGAGACCACCTTGGAACTCCATCNTCTTCGCTCCCCTCTCAGAGGAGTAAACCGGGTCCTCAGACTCCAAGGAGGACGGTTTGTCGTGCACCAAGACTCTGTCCAGTGTCGGGTCCCTAGGAGGGCCCGGCATCGACTGGTCGTGGTCCCGGTACTCATCTCTCTCGTACTTCCGGTACCCCTTCTACGTCGACGACGACCCGACCGACTCTACCGGAGACCACCTTGGAACTCCATCCAAGAGACTACGGTACGAGAGATTCGCTCCGGAAATTTATCACTTGTACCATTAAAAGTAAAAGATTAACAAAATTATGTGAAAGTGAAGGAAAAAACTAAAAGTAAATACATAAGTGTTATACTAGTTTCTTTCACAGTAGTCAAATTTCATAATTAAAATGGATAAAGGGTTATTAAAGTTTACATGGGTAGGTTAACATATACAGTTAATTTACTCTTATAAAAATAATAAGTAGTGAAAATAAATGTGACAAGTCGTGAAAAGACGAGTCTCAATGTCTCGACTTCCTTCCTGTAAGTCACTACCACAGACAGTGACCTCTGAATACAGTGTCTTAGATCACTCAAAGTCAGTAAGTAAGTCCGTCAACGAAGGTGACCCGTAGAGGCAAGGAGACAGAGAAAGAAGGACACTCTTGCTTCCTGCCACTCTTGGTCCGATGAACAAGTCCACTATGATATCATAACTTACTTTACAATAAATCTTTTATTAGACAATTACTTTACCATAAAAATTGTCATTAGAGGCTTACATAAAGTGAACAAATCCTGGGATTAGGAGTTCTTCCGAAGGTTTGGAGAGTTACATGAATTCGTAAGGGACTCCCCGAAGGGACCTCCGAGTCACCACTCCTCAGGTGGACGGTTGTCCTGGGGTACGCCAGGATCTCCTACGCGCACGACTACCTGTCACTCGGGCCCCCGTGTCGAGGACGGGACACGAGATCTGGGGCCCGGGAGTGGTGGTTTCGGTTCACGTGACCTCGGACTCGAGGGGTTGTTCTCTCCGAGGGTGTCACTCTTCGGACACGGGGTGTTGATCTCTCCTGGGTGGAAACGGTGTTGATCTCTCTTCAGGCACGTCGTCACTTCTGTGTCGTGTCACTCTTTACTTATTTACTTATTTTAATAAAGTTTTCAGGGAGACTGAAATGTATATCGATGACTCACACCATACAGGGTTGACCTTTCTTCTCTTTTTACTAACTAGGTAGTTACAGGACTTCTAACGGATGTAATTTGTGTACTTAAAGGTGTTTCTAGAAACAATGAAACTCTTTGACATAAGAAGGTCACAAGTGAAATGATTGTATGCAGGACACTCCTTTCGAGACAGGGGGACAACGATTTACATAATTTACATAATTTTCGGGACGTGTACTTTATTGGATCCACGTGTGAGTCTCCTCGGGGACTACAGAGGTGGTAACGAGTGACACCCCGCCCCAAGGGAGATAAGTGATACAAAGAGACCCTCCGACCTGTCAGACCTGGGCGTCACGAACCGTCCGTCTCGTCCACTTCAGTATCCTCTCACAGACTGTCTCGATCTTGAAAGTGAGACCAAGACGAAACTCAACCACCAAACGTCAGTATTCCCCTTTAACTGTTGGTTTTTGGCATTACCTCTTCCTGTGTCGACATACTTACCTCTCCTGACGGAAGTACGTCTCACTTACTCCTCTCGTGCGACCCCTAAAGATGTGACCCTCCTTCACGACTCCTAATGCCACGTAGGAGGATCTTCAGTTCCCATGCGTAAGGAAACTTACTTAATAAGTTTCAAATCGTTACCGTACACACAAATTATATATATTTATTCGAACTCTTTGGGAGAATGAAGGAATCTCAGTGTAAAGAGTACCATCGATGACCAAGACGTACCGGAGAGAGTCGACAGAGACGTCAGGGGTCGGAAGGAACGGAGGTAAACTTCTCAAGTCCTTCTGAGAAAAGAGTCCTTACCGGTTCACATCTTTTGAAGGAGAGGGAAGGAGTAGGATGAGGTCCTAGGATCTAAGGTGTATACGTCTAACTGGAGGGTACTACCTACACGACGAAGACGACGATTCAGCGAAGTCAGCACAGGCTGAGACACGATGAGGTATCTGCCGTCGGGTGATCGAGGTGGCAGTGACCCCAAGAGGTCCGTACGTGTGGCCTCACCCAACGGTAAAGGAAGAGGTTACGTACTTTTACTTTTCACTTTCACTTCGGTGAGTCAGAACAGACTGAGAATCGCTGGGTACCTGACGTCGGATGGTCCGAGGGCGTAGCGACCCTAAGAGGTCCGTTCTCATGACCTCACCCAGCGGTCACGGAAGAGACGTACTACATACACTAAGCGGTGATTGGGAACTTCTGCGAGGCCAAGAAGGTCCGGGGTTCGTCCGTGGACTCAGGTACTGGACCCGAAAAGAGGTGGGTAGAGGGAGGGAGGAGATCAGACACAGAGTTCTTAGTGTAAGTTAGGGGGGAGTTTAATAGGTAACAAGGAAGATACTGGGTCCCACCCACTGGGGTAAAGGAGAAATAATTCTACTTAAGTCATATCCAAATAGAACATCCTAGTCCGAAACCCAGTCCAAAATAAGTTTCTACACACGTTCGGGTAACCAAAAAAAATCTTAATGAAAATAAAAGAGATGACTTTTTGTTCTCATCAGAACATGTTTTATATCATGTTTCGTTCATAGAATACTTACTATTTCTAAATTTGAGATACTTGTCGGATTTATAAAGACTATTAAATTTATTTATCTATTTATAATGTTGAAAAATACTATACCTTTTACCTAAGAATTTAGACAAAATTTGTTAATACCATTGATTTGGAAATTGTATGTAAATTTATTCGGGTAGATAATCGATAATAAATATACAGTAGCCTGTGTTTTTATCTCAATTTCCAACGTGCAACTCAGAATCTTTTATCGGTAAATCAACTGGTCTACTTGACAAAAGTCTAAGTTGCGGAAGAAATAAAGGACTCAAAAGACTACTCGAACAACCGATTCTGGTTCGTGGAAGACTAAAGGTACGACTGTTGGAGGGTCCGTGTCGCCGACATAAGAAACTCTGTGTGTGACTAAGCGACCTTCATTGGGAAGTGTCGGTTAGACCTCAAGAGTGACGGATCTCCACTGAGAAGGTCACAGGAAGGGAGGGAGTGTGTGCACAGGTCCAGGAGGTCGACGACTAGTTCAGGGTGCTCCTTAGACAGGTCCTCCGAGAACAGGGCTGGACGTCTTCTCGGGCACCCGACTTCTCGACCTTCCAGACGACCTCGTTGAGCACGTGTTGTCGACACCGAAGACAGAAGAGTTCGGACCAGGGCACGTGGTCCCAGACTCCTTTAGACTTCAGTCAGGACAGGGAGTCTGTCCTGTGTCACCCGTGAGAGAGGTAGACTGAGGTTGCACACTTCGAAAGGTCTAACGGCACCGACCGTCCGTCGAGTGTCGGGTCCCTCGTGCACCCCGACCTCGTCTCGTAGTGGTCCCGGTCGTCGTGTCTCTGCCCCTCCCGGTAACCCTACGACCCCCGAACGTCCTGGCGGACGTCCCCTCCAGATCCGTTCAAGACTCGCGACCCCACTACCCACCGAGAATTTCTCACTCAGCTCTTTGAAAGTAAAGGACCCAAAAAGGTCAAAAGGGAAAGGAAAGAAAAAGATGAGAAACATCACTTTAGTTATTTTCACGATTAAAAACGGTACTCACGGATCCACCCCTTGTAGTTTAGTACGCACGGCGACACCAACTATCGATGTGTTGGCATATAATACGAAAAGTGTGGAGGAATCAACAAGGGCCCTCTTCTCGGACCAGTTTCATTTACTTCCTTCTTTATAAGTATGTTAACACCGAAAAGGTCAAGTGGTTCTCTACAAGTCAGACTTTTCTCGAATACTCTCTTCGAAAACTAAAAACAGTAAACAGGGAGTAAATGGCAAAAGAGGGAAGAAATTTTTTAAAACCAAGACATACATGGAAATGCTATAGTGGACTCATCCGGAATTCGAGGGACCTCTNGAGTTCGGACCAGGGCACGTGGTCCCAGACTCCTTTAGACTTCAGTCAGGACAGGGAGTCTGTCCTGTGTCACCCGTGAGAGAGGTAGACTGAGGTTGCACACTTCGAAAGGTCTAACGGCACCGACCGTCCGTCGAGTGTCGGGTCCCTCGTGCACCCCGACCTCGTCTCGTAGTGGTCCCGGTCGTCGTGTCTCTGCCCCTCCCGGTAACCCTACGACCCCCGAACGTCCTGGCGGACGTCCCCTCCAGATCCGTTCAAGACTCGCGACCCCACTACCCACCGAGAATTTCTCACTCAGCTCTTTGAAAGTAAAGGACCCAAAAAGGTCAAAAGGGAAAGGAAAGAAAAAGATGAGAAACATCACTTTAGTTATTTTCACGATTAAAAACGGTACTCACGGATCCACCCCTTGTAGTTTAGTACGCACGGCGACACCAACTATCGATGTGTTGGCATATAATACGAAAAGTGTGGAGGAATCAACAAGGGCCCTCTTCTCGGACCAGTTTCATTTACTTCCTTCTTTATAAGTATGTTAACACCGAAAAGGTCAAGTGGTTCTCTACAAGTCAGACTTTTCTCGAATACTCTCTTCGAAAACTAAAAACAGTAAACAGGGAGTAAATGGCAAAAGAGGGAAGAAATTTTTTAAAACCAAGACATACATGGAAATGCTATAGTGGACTCATCCGGAATTCGAGGGACCTCTGTAATGTCCCTTGTTATAGTGACCATAGTAAACAATTGTCACTCAATAAAACGTTCATATTAGGTGTTCCGTGAAAAATTCCACGACCAACGGACACAAAGAAAGAGAAAGAGGAGACGGTGACGTTATAAGGTCTCCTACGAAACGAAGTCAGAGACACACTATCACGTCTATTAGAGTAGGGGAATTTATAAAGTGACCTTTCACTTGATATATTAGGTAGATTAATACGTTGTAAACCGACGGGACTCTCTAACATTCGAGGGATTTCCGTCACTACCGTGTACACCTCTTAGGTCCTTCCACAGACAGGGTCTCCTTCACGTGTCTCCCCAGAGACAGGGTAACAACAAACAGTGATTCCGTACAGACTGAGAGAAACTAGGGTACCTGATGTCGTGCGGTCCGAAGGGACAGGAAGAGATACAGAGTCTCAAACAACTTTAAGTACAAGTAACTCAACTAGGTTTCACTAGCTTAGTAGAATAGGAGACAACTAGGGAAGAGCAGGACGGGAGTTAGAAAGGGTCGTAGTCCCAGAAAAGGTCACTCACCCGAGAAGGGTAGTCCGCCGGCTTCATAACCTCGAAGTCGAGACAGGGTCTTCATCAAGATTCTCTTGATAGGTGTGGTTTCAAACTCATCTGGATCATAAACTTCCGACAAAGTCTTTTACTCTTAGAAGACTTTTGTTTCTATCATTCTCTTTAAATTTACCTAAAAAATTGAAAGACCTATTAAAGAGTTTTATAATAGAGTCCACCTCTGGCTCTGAGAGTCTCAACACCAAATCAACGGTATTAGACGGTCCGAGGAGACATCTCGAGTTGTTTTGCGGTGAACTTTATGTCCTAACCTTGAATGGTCCACGTTTCCCTTGACACATGAGTCGAATGTAGGTTACTAACATAGCAGGGACCTTGCTCTCTTACCGTGAAAACACTATTACTTCTTATCCTTAACCGTTCCTTCCGGAATGATTCACAAGGAGATTTCTTCCTTCGTGGAACAGTCTCGTCTGTCGAGCCAGGTCACGTACTCTGTCACCTGTACCCCGTTCTAGGGACCCAACTACAGTGTCGAGGTCGGACGTGCCGGACACACTGGACGCCGTGATGCCAAAGAGGAGAATTTACCTTGACTAGTAGTATCTTCAAAGTGACCCAAAAAGACTTCTAACATCCTGCATTGCATGAAGACTGTTACGAACCTGTATATTCGTAAGTCATAGACAATTGACAAGGATGCTCCGTCTTTTAAGTGTGTAGGTAGATACCTTTCACCTATCTTAAAGGGACTCTACTGGACGAAGGAAGGGAAGGGAATTACGAGTCGAGTGACCAGTTGTAATAATGTAGATTAGAGTAGAGACGCACTTGTACTACACGACAGGTTTGTGATGTGGATCAGCGAAGGTCCCTTGTCGACTGGAGAGTGTGTACTTATCCCACTGGCAGGTCAGACATGGCGTCAGAGAAAAGTCCCACTCAATTATCCAGATATAAGAGTCTTAGGGTATTGGAGGTGCTTCTCCCTCTTTACATTTGTCTGTTTATTTCTATGTTTATTTCTATTTATTTATCTATGACCCTCAATCGTCTCGCCAGGAGATAGGAAAATCCATTGTGACACGGATTCTCGGACGGTGGGAGGAACCGAGGGAGACGTCGATTTGTCACAGTGTATTCGACGAGACTTTAGACAGTAGACATCTCGAGACGTAGGGACAAACACATCAATTCACTGTAAAACAGTAAACCGTCTCTGCAGTGACATGCAAAAAGTTGATGTAGTAAACGAAAGAGAACTGGATCCACGTAATGAAGAAGTAAGTGACGAATGAAAATAAAAGAGCCTTACAAGTTACTCACCTTTCAAAACTAGAGAACTTTTTAGTGCCTCCTTTATGTAATTGACAAGATAAGTACAGACAAAAGACAAGGACAAAAACGTTATTTGGAGTTTCACCTTTATCTTTTCTAACATCCTCGTAATCGTGTCGAAAATGTTTGACTTTATGTTTACTGTTTCTTCTCCGTCGTTATACTTTTGACATATTTTCATGGATTGTTTTTCACCCAACGAACCTGTACTGTCCTGTTACCGGACCCGATTCTTTCCGTGTAAGATTAGTGAACTTGTGAACCTGTCCTCACCACCAATTTGAAATAAAATAATTAAACTTAAATCTTTTCGTAGTCCTAAATTCTACCTTTACAACATCAGGGTTTAAGATAAATTTACAAGATTAACAACTTTGTAAAGAAAACGTAAATCTTATAAAGTAAGACACATAGTGTTAAGTCTAACATACGTACCTTTTGTTTTGTCTCTCCTAAGAAACCTTACTTATACGGTTAGAGTTATTTATTTAAAAGGTAATATTATCGTTAAAGTTTTAAAGTTTAAAACTTTTAGAAGTCGGTAGTACATTTTGTCTTAGAGACATTGTTGATAACAAAGGGACTGGATTTAATTGGTGGAAAAATCTCTTGGTTAAACTCCGTGTCGATTTGGTCTGGGGCGTTTTTTTTATGTATTTGTATACGTATATATCAACGTAGTTGTAAGTTTTTTGTTTCTAGTACCGTATTGTCACGATAGTGAAGTACCGTTTATTTACCCCTTTTTCACCGTTGGGACAGTCTAAAGTAAAAGAAGCCCAGGTTTCAATGATGTCTACCACTGACGTCGGTGTTTTAATTTTCTGAGAAAGAGGAACCTTCTTTAATATACTCTTTGGATCTGTTGCACAATTTGTCGTCTCTATGGTACAACGGTTGTTTCCCGACAGATCAGTTCCGATACTAAAAAGGTCACCAGTATATACCTATACTAAACGTAGTAATTCTTTCACGCGCGACTTCTTAACTACAAAAACTTAACACCAGGACTTCTTCTCAGAAACTCTCAGGGAACCTGACGTCCCTCGAGTTTGACCAGTTAAGATTTCCTGTAGTTGGGACTTATGCGTAACTTTCCTGACTACGACTTTGACTTCGAGATTATGAAACCGGTGGAAGACTCTTCTTTGGCTGGGAAACTTTTACTGGGACTACGACACCTTCTAACTTCCGTCCTCCTCTTCCCCCGTTGTGTCCTACTCTACCAACCAACCGTAGTGACTGAGTTACCTGTACTCAAACTCGTTTGAACCCTCTATCACTTCATGCCCCTGCGGACCGTACGATGTCAAGTACTCCAGTGTTTGTCAGTCTATATTGATTCGCTTACTTGTTTTTATATATGTGTATATATTTGTGTGTGTGAACATGTTATATATAATTTATTCATATGTGTACACACAACGATGAAATTGTATTGTCCCACTTGTCGTTTACAAATAACTTAATGATAGAATAGAACATGATAAATAAAAGGTCTCGGTATTTACAATGGAGTAGTCGTCCTATTGTCGTTCCACTTAATTTACTGACAATCACCATAATTATCTGATTCGTCACATTACACAGTTTACAAAATATATCACAAAGTAGTCAACGCTAATTTAAATAGCAAATTGAGAAACACCTATGTTTTTAAACAAAAACAAAAAAACAGGAGTGTGTGTCGTACACACTCAATAAAAAACTTCTAGTAATAATCCTTCTGACAGAAGTTGAAAGGTAAAGGTTATACATCCTCTAGTCCTACTCCGAGAACCCAACCTGGGTCCACTTTCTGAGTGAGTGGTGCAAAAGAAGTGAGTAGGAGTTCATGAACGTTCCTTGACGGACTAATAAGAAAAGAACAGAGGGAGTCCATCATTCCTTTGTCGGACATTACACAGATGTGACACCTATAAAAGGACATCCGTTGCGGAAACCCTTAGTCGAACCTGCAAAGAAGGTTTGTCGGCTGCTATGACACTTGACACTGTCCGTAAGAACAGTAAGAGGGGTTTCGACTTAAACCTCTTTTCGTAGACCCAGTCTGATATAAAATTCCTTCACACACGTTCGTTCTTGTTAGGAACAAGGGAAGCTGGGGATGGTCTTGAAGTAAACTTGTTTATCATGTTTGCACTTTGGACCGGAGTACGGGACAGTTCATGTTTGATCGTGCACGGTAACCGTGAACGGTAGATAGATGTCCCTAATTTAGTACAAGAGAACGTCGACGACTAAAAGTTGTGGGGACCTTTCCTTAGAGCCCACCTTTCGTCTTCACTCCCTCCGACACACGTCCCTTTTGACCGTCTCGTTCAGAAGTCTTCCACTCGACAAAAGTCCTCGGGAAAAATTGAGTTAACAAGAAGATAGAGGAGTATAGATCTTTTCGTACCTTTGGGAAGTACCACTGCTGACGAAGAACACTGAGGTTCTTTGGAAGTGCTATGACCGTCTTTTGCAGGTGTTTTTGATCCGTGGACTAACGTACATAACGGGGAAGTGGTTTTAGTGTGTATAGGGAGACACACAGAAACCTTGTCCAAGAGTCTCGATAGACTCCACGACAGAGGACCCGACGTCAGGAGTAAAACGGGGGGTTTGTGAATTGAAAGTTGAAAGCACAACCCGTAAAAACTTTCAGTCGTGACACTTGAATAGAGAAGTAGGTAAGTAGTGGGTTATCAAAGGGTCGAACGAACGTGACTCTAAGGGTACTCCTATTCAGGTCCGGTACCTTGTACTCTCCTTCCCGAGAGTGGGACGTATCAGGACCGCGAACCTTCGTAGGGGACACTCGGTGGTCTGAAGTAGGGAAATGACGGCCCACATGATCTAGGTTCATGGTGTCTGTTTGAACCTCAGTGTATAACTACTACCGTTTTCGGTGTTTTGTCTTCCATGGGTACAGGTACTTAATGGGAAACTTACGTTCGTTTGGTCTTCTAAGTGGAGGAGGTCTTCCGGACGTAACACGAGAAGTCTCTTCCTTTGTATGTAAAGATAATACCACTTTTAGACGTGTCAAATAAGAAATAGAGATATCGTGGATCTGAATTGACTTTTTCTATAACTTCTTGTCTCCTAGGATCTTTGGACAGGTACTCTTTCTTTGAGACTTGTGACTCATATCTTTTATGGTCGGGGAGTCTGTAGTTCTCTAGAATAGTTACTACTAGTTTTCTAGAAATACGTTCTTTTCTGTTAGACGAGACGACAGGTGTCGACGAAGACTTTTTAGTACTAAAAGTAAAGACAAAAGTCACGGACTCCTTCATACTCGACGTTAGTGAAACCTTGTCCTTCGTTTGTTATTACCTTAGGTAATTGGTCACAATATTTATATTTGTGGGAATAGCAACGGTAAAGAAACTCCTAAAAATGTACTCCCTTTCCGTGAAAAGTAAAGGTGAGACTGTCGGAGAGTCCGTTTCACCGACATAAGGTCGAGGGACTCCATCTCTACCTACGGGACCTTTATGAGGGCCCGTCCTTCAGGGTTACTCTTGTCGTGTCTAACAGAGGAAGGTAACGAAGGTCAACAAAGTCCGAGACTAGACCCGACGTCTCATCGTGCCGACAGGAGGCACCACTTCTCAACTTTCGAGACGACCTCGTAGTCTATCACCAACGTCCCCGTACAGAGACGTGACCTCACTAGTAGAGAGAAAAGGCTCCTTTAGACTTCAGCCGAAACAGGAAATCCGCACTGACTCTCGCCTAGGAAACGTAGATAAAGTCCTCAAACTTCTAAAGGGACACAAAGACCGTCACCTAGGGTCCGAGGAAGGTCGCTTCTGTCGTCGAGGAAGGTGATCGTTCACCTACACCCGATATCTCTTACAGTCACGAAGACGACTACCGGCCCTCCCCCGCGCGCTCGTGGCGCTTTGCTACTCTTTCTCGCGACTCTACCTGGGCGTCTGGCGGACGCAGAGGTCCGCTCGCGCTCTCGCGCTTGCGACACCTAGGCAGCAAAAACGAAAGCTTTGCGTTAGCACCCTCTCAAAAGTCAACTGAGAGCACCCCGACGACCTCTTTGTCCTGAGTTTCCAAGGTGTCTCGAAAATTATCCTCGTGATTAAGTTCCCACGCGTATAGTAATCGGGAAAACACCTTTTCCGGACCAAAGGCGACAGGACTCAGTCCTCGGTCTTAGAACGTAAAAGCCTTTCTAGCGTACTCATCACCCGAAAGAAAGGTATACAGTTGGCCTTGACCGGTACAAACTCCTTTACTTGGGGGTTCCGTCCCCAAGCTCGCCCTACTCCGACTAAAATGTCTAACCGCGAGGGAAGTCCGCGCTCCCTTGGGTGTCGAGTTTCCCTGGGCGTCGCCACTACCCTAATAACCGCTACGCTCCTACCTCTCGGAACACGGGTTTCACTTTGATCTCCCACTCGTTCTGTGATGACCACGGCCGAGTATACCCGGCAACGACTGGATCACTTTGGNTCGCTCTACTCCGACTAAAATGTCTAACCGCGAGGGAAGTCCGCGCTCCCTTGGGTGTCGAGTTTCCCTGGGCGTCGCCACTACCCTAATAACCGCTACGCTCCTACCTGTCGCGACACGGGTTTCACTTTGATCTCCCACTTGTTCTCTGATGACCACGGCCGAGTATACCCGGCAACGACTGGATCACTTTGTGTCACAGACCCTACTCTGTTGGTCGACACGGCGTTAACTACCCCCCACCCTCCCTCGCACCGCTTGTAGAACCTTAGGGCGCAACCGAACTTCTGGTATTTACACCTTCCTACCCTCCCCCAGCACGTGGTCCACTTTGTGCCCCCTCACCCACAACGCGTGTGCCTCGCGCTGCCGAGTCTCTGATAAGCGACACCCTGGACGACCCCGCAACGAGTGTGCCAGCTTAGGGCGCCACCGATCCTCCGCGAAACGACACCCTACTACCTCTCGCAAGCCGTGGTTCACCTTGTGTCACCAGCGCTACTCTGATAACAGAAATGGTGCTGACCCCCCGCATCACCCCCGGCCTTACCTGCCAGCTTAAAGCGCCACCTCGGCTCTGATAAGCGACACCCTGATACCCTCCCTCAAACCTTGTTTTACTTTGTGTCACCGATGTTACTGTCATAATCGATGCCCCGCTATGGGCCGCCACCGCTACTCGGATAAATGGGACCCTGTTACCGTCCTCAACTCCAGTCTAAATTTGGCCCGACACCCCTACTCCGGAACCCACTAGACTCATGGCCCGTCGAAACTCCTTTTCACTTTGTGGCGCCCCCTCTACCCTAAGAACCGCTACCCTTCCGTCCTGTCGCTACGCCACGTGTTTCCCCTTTGGCCGCCGCCGGCACTCGGATTTCCGCTACCCTGGTGCCCGCCTGCAACCCGTATTTCCCCTTTCACCACCACCGAGACTCTTCTCACCTGCCGCGACGCCTGTTTCACTTTCGGTCGTAGCCGCTACTCGGTAAACAGATGCCCCTGATACGCTCCCGCAACGAGTACATCCCCTCGGACCGCGACCGGTCCTCTGAGAAGGGATACCGTGCTACCCTTCCGCAATACGTGTTTCACTTTGTCCCGCCACCCTACTCTGGGGCCCGCTACAGGAACCTCAACTTCACTTTGTGGCGAAACGGATACTCGGACATCCGCGACCCTGGTACCCTCCAGCAACCCGTTTTTCCCCTTAAGCCGCCACCGTTCCTCAGAACCAAAAGTCTCCTATCTATCGCAACCCCTGTTTTGCTTTCGGTCGTCCCCGCAACTCTATCTGTCGAAACTCTGATAACCGAAACCCTGCTACGGATACCCGCTACTCTGGTATAGTCTTGTAGCGTCTTTTTTCTCTTAAGCCGCCACCGATCGTCTCATAAGGGATACCGTGCTACCCTTCCGCAACGTTTGTCTCACGTAAAGTCGGGGCGTCCCCTCTACTCTGGAACCGCCTACCCTGGCAACCTCCCGCAAGGCCTGTTTCCTCCTGGGACCGTACCGCTACTTTGATAGCTACAAACGCGACTCTTCAGTCTCCCGAACGCCGTTCATATCTTGTCGCCTCCGCTACTCTTACAACCGCTGTCCTGCGAACCTGTCTCAGGACGTTGTGCACTTTAGGCCGCCCCCACCCCTCACCCACTCCGACAACGTCTATTCTGCCAACCTTTCACAACGCCTGTCTCACTTTCGACTGAAGGGCTGCTCTGCTCTCCGACACCCCGTGACCCCCGCCACAACGTGAGTGTAATCTACGGCGCCACCCATTCTAATAAGCGACCACCTGCTACCCTCCCGAAACGCGACTTTCTCTTCGTGTCGCCTTCGCTACTCTGATAACCGACACCCCGCTACCCGCCCGCAAAGAGTGTGTCCCCTCGGGACGAACCGAGACTCTGCTCCTCAGGCGCAACGCCTGTTTCACTTTGGCCTGCCACCGCTTTTTCATGACCACCACCCTGGTACCTGTCGAAACTCTGTGTCAGTTTGGGACGCCTCCCTACTCTGGTGGCCTGCTACCTACCCACACCAGGTGTGTCCCCTGGGACCTTCACCGCTGCTCTGATAAGCGACTCCGTCCTACCTTTCCGCAACCCGTGTGTCACTTTGTGCCACCGTCGCGACTCCGAAAACCGAAGCTCAAGTGCCCTGCCGAAGCGCCTGGTTCACTTTCGCTCGTGTCCACTACTCTGTTCGCCAAACCCCGCCACCGTGGCGCCACACCTGTCTCAATTTGGGCCGCCACCCCCACTCTGACACTCTCTACCCTGCTACCCTCCTGGAACTCGTGGTCCGCCTCGGTCCCCCTCAGTCACTCCGATATCCGAATCTCGGTAAAACCTGTTGCACTCTTTGTCGGTTCCGCTACTCTGACCGAGACCCTGGGACCCTCACGCAACGTCGGTCTCCTCTTCAGTCGCCACCGGTCCTGTGTTTATTCGTACCCTGCCAAACCCCCTGAAAGACCCCGACTCTTCCTTGCACCGGTGGTGGACCCAGTCCCTGGTTTCTTCACACGCGGGGACCTTACGAGACCTGAAAAGTCCCAGAAAGTTCCCAAGCCGGAACTTCACACCCAACATTCACAACTTATCGACTTTTGATCCTTATAAAAATTTTCGCGTCGTGAAATAAAAAAACTTAATTAAAATATAACTTGATATATGAATAAAATTTACTTTATAAAGTGCAAAGGTTAAAACATTATTTAACTATCTTCTATAAAATTGATAATTCGTATCTTATAATTTTATATAAAACATACATTGTCATCGTAAAATAATTTGAAATAAATTTGATATAAAAGACACATGATTTTGTTCATAAATTATAGCAAAATGAAAAGTGAATAAAAATTAACTCACTTAATCGTACAAACTGTTAAAGATTGCTGAGGGTTCTGTCAGAATTCATTAAAAACTGAGTACAAGGACTTTGGAGACTCCTGATGGAACAACCTTTATTACCAACCTCACATGTTCGTTGACTCCTGTCAATCTTCTAGTCTTAAAAAGTAAATGAAATCATTCCTAAAATATTTAATCCACCTTAAACGGTTTAAAATAACCGAATTCTTCCGAATGAAACATTCTGAGAGTCTACATTTCACCACATGTAAAAGGGGGTTGACTTTTTCTTTTCTCTCCTGTTTTCGGGGTGTAGTATATCTCCCCGGGAGTCCGTACTCGACAGACCATGTAAATTTCTACACTTGTTCTGTTCGCGCCCATCTGACACACCTATGTACCTCTCGTACGTATATTGAGCCTGTAAGGTGTCCCGAAGGAACATAAAATTTAAGGAGTTTCCGTCCCCGGTCTTTGAGCTGATGAGACGTCCGAACAAAACGTTACTTACAGAGGTTCCACGAGACGTTAAAAATTATACACAACAGTGTTTTTAGTTCAACTGTAACTTTGACGGCACAACTGGAAACAAAGTATTTATTAAATAAAGAGTATATTTTCAAATTTATTTATTTATTACGTATTTAGTTAAATTTTTGTCGAATCAGAAATTGACAGGTAACTTTAGTCACGGAACGTACAGTCAATGAAGTGCTCGGAGACGACGACTTCTCAGAGTGGAGTTTCAGTGTAACAGAGAAGGGTCTCGGTGTCCACCCTCTACAAGTCAGTGCCTCCATTGGACAATCCGAGAAGTCCTTTCTTTTCAAGGACTCGTAAACGTAAACGTGCTGATAGGTCCGTGTGGACAACATAAGGAACCTGAACTCCATGACGGACACCAACTTCATCATAAAGACGTCCACTTCTAACCAGCACAGAGGGTATCACCTCAAAACGAAGACGTAATAAGGAAGACCTAACCAAGGTCTGCTAAGTAGACGGGTATCTCAAGGAGTTCCTCCACGAGTTACTACCACAGTCTGGTCGGTCACGACCTCTTCAGAGACCACTCTTATAACTTCTACACGACCTCGTAGAGTATGTACTGGTTATGCCGTAGAAGGAAGGCCTTGACGACAAGAACGTAGTAGAGGAGCCCCTGGACCTTCAGGTAGGACCGGAGGTCCGTTACAACTCCTCAACTTCCATTGACGGTGTTCTCCAAGACTGTGTGGAGTTCCGAGGCGAGAACAACCTTAGCTTCGTTCGACATCGAGGACGTTTCTCGACACCACCTTTCTGTGTCGTCCTCTTGGTAGACCTCCTCCGTGGCCATCCAGTACCACTTTAGTCCGGGTCCCGACGGACAAGACGATCATCCACGACTTCGACTCAGAAGTCCTCAAACGTCTCACTTACAGGAAGGAGGAACTCACACCCGATGAATATGTCCTACCGAGAGGACTCTCCTTAAAGGGTCAAAGCAAAGAGGAAAAAAAAAGGGAACACAGTAAATTTACTAGTCAATGGAGATTTTGAGAACAAGAAAATTCGAGGATCGAAAAGTATGTCAGACCTTCTTAAAGATTATAAAGACATCTAAAAGTCACTTAACGATTTACGATTTTTTTTATCGAATCAGTTAAACTTAATGTCGTCCAAAGAAAGTAACCCTTTTCTAGAAACAGAAACAAAAAAGTATAATAATCTAAGACACTTTCACAGAAATAAAGATTCTCAAATATTAAAATCCTTTTTATATAAAAATATAGATTTTATCTTACTATATTCGATTCAACTACTTTATAAAACATCCGGAGTCGGTATTCGTCGTTCTATAACGTATTGAAATAGTTGGTTTTAGATAACGAAATAACTGTTAGAGTTTGATAAGGTCTATATTGATTTTTCATTTCTAATTCCTTATAGAGAGACGTCCGTTTACTCACAATGTGTCTGGTACGGAATTTCAG
>SJYO01032875.1:0-10000 GCA_006410555.1 Capra ibex
GTCTTACTAAGGTCGATCCGAACCACTCTCTCTTCCTCCAAAATCACTATTTTTCCAGGGGAGAACCATGATCCTACTTACAAAGACCAAAGGAGTCTGTTATTAAACCTTTCTTTTCACCTCTTGTCGACAGTGGTCCACTGAAAACCTTCTGGAAGGTCACTGTTTCTTCCAAGTGTCCATTCCTCCTCTCCCTTCACCGCCGTTTGAACTCATCCCCGACCCCTCCCCCGTCAGGACACCTTCCGTCCGAAGGGAAACCGAACCGTTCCTGACCTTTATCGTCCACCGAGAAGTTTTACAGTGAGTCAAATCTTGGAAAGTTTTTGGAAAAGGTCACACTCGGTACGTCCAATCTCTAATCACACGACACTGTCCTTTTTATAGTCGGAACCT
Source organism: Capra ibex (assembly GCA_006410555.1). Classification (NCBI taxonomy): domain Eukaryota; kingdom Metazoa; phylum Chordata; class Mammalia; order Artiodactyla; family Bovidae; genus Capra; species Capra ibex. Next base: position 397 of record SJYO01032875.1, read on the forward strand.
GAGTGGTCAGTCTTGTTTTTGTCTGCTTTACCTTCTCGACTTTCTCTTCCGACAGGTAGTCCTTCCTACCCCTCCTTCGTTTCTCGTACTGACATCGTCTTCGAATCCACTGACTTTTCCTTGTCTGAGAGTTCGTTACGCACACGGAGGAGTATACCTACGAATTAAACTGTGTACGGTTCCTCTTAAGGATTAGTGGAAGGGACTTTCGACGAGAGGACGTTATAAAAGAGTCAATTTTTGTCGACAAAGTCTTTATTATTATTATTATTTTATTGCGTCGACAAAGTAGGTAAACAAATTTTTAATTGACCCCTAAGTAAGACCTGGTACGTAGGGGCATAAGGGGGTAGTCGTTTAGGTAAACCGACTTGATAGTTATATATGGGGTTTATACTCAGGTAGGAATTACAGATGGTGTCCTTAGACCACGTCCTCTACTGACAAAGAGAGGACCTCCTCACATTGTCGGAAGGTCGACAGAAGTCATCGTAAGAACGGGAGACGGTGTAGGGTATAGTCAAGAGGTGAGTTGTTGGTCTCACTAGAAACTTTTAATGTTTAATCTAGTATAGTAAAAGAACGAATTCTTGGGGGTTGAAAAGGGGAATGTCCACATTAGTACATACGAAAAGTGTGGAATTGAAAGTTGTCGGGATTACAGACACTGTCTTTTTCTCCGAGATTTTCCCCGTGTTATACTGTCAACAAGGTAGATTAAGAGGTTGAATCCTTCAGTTTAATTGTCTTAAACTGTCTAAAAGGGAACCAACAAAGTGTTTTATACACGACATAAAAAAAATAGAAAATAACTTCCTACTTACGAAAGGTCTTAAAACGACAAAAGACAGTTTGGAGTTGTACTTAGTCGGTATAGGGGAGGGGTAATTTGGAGGGAGATAGATGGAGGGGTAGGGTGAGACGATCCAACTATGTCTCGGGGACACACTCAAAGGACTTGGTATGTCGTTTAAGGTAAAACGATAATTAAAATGTATATAATTACGTTCAAAGTAACAATGAGAAAGGCGTGTAGAGTTGGAGAGGAGGGGAGAGGAGTACAGGTATTCGTAAAAGAGATACATACAAAGAGGGAACGACAGGACGTTTATTTAAGAAGTCATGGTAAAAAGATCTAAGGTATATATACACGTAAGTCAAGTCAAGTCAAGTCAAGTCAGCGAGTCAGCACAGGCTGAGAAACGCTGGGGTACTTAGCGTCGTGCGGTCCGGAGGGACAGGTAGTGGTAGAGGTCCTCAAGTGAGTCTGAGTACAGGTAACTTAGGTACTACGGTAGGTCGGTAGAGTAGGAGCTAGCAGGGGAAGAGGAGGACGGGGGTTAGGGAGGGTCGTAGTCTCAGAAAAGGTTACTCAGTTGAGAAGGGTACTCCACCGGTTTCATGACCTCGAAGTCGAAATCGTAGTAAGGAAGGTTTCTTTAGGGTTCCAACTAGAGGAAGTCTTACCTGACCAACTTAGAGGAACGACAGGTTCCCTGAGAGTTCTTAGAAGAGATTGTGGTGTCAAGTTTTCGTAGTTAAGAAGTCGCGAGTCGGAAGAAGTGTCAGGTTGAGAGTGTAGGTATATACTGGTGTAGGTATGTAATCTTATACTATAAATAGAAAGAGAAAGACCGAATATAGTGAGACATATTATCCAAGATCCAAGTAGGTTGAGTAGTCTTGACTGAGTTTATGTAAGGAAAAATACCGACCCGTTATAAGGTAACACATATACATGGTGATGAAGAAATAGGTAAGTAGACAACTACCTGTAGATCCAACGAAAGTAAAAGATCGATAACATTTATCACGACGTTACTTGTTACCTTATGGACACAGAGTTAAAACCAAAGGAGACCCATAAACGGATCCTCACTCTAACGATCTCGTATACTACCAAAATAAGGATCAAAAGATTCCAGAGAGGTATGGTAGAAGGTATCACCGATATAGATAAATGTAAGGGTGGTTGTGACGTTTTACCAAGGAAGAAGAGGTGTAGGAAAAGTCGTAAATACNCCCGGAAAGGTTTTCCAACGTCTATTATAACGTCTTTCTGAAAGACTATGTCACTCAAAGAGACATCTATTGACACGGAAAGTCCCACTGACCTGTCTAACCAAAGAAAAGAACCGTATTATTACCTACATAAGGTCTTTCCCCTGACATAGGTGCAACTGTTACACCCTTTAAACATACCGATACACCACTCCGTCTTACTAAGGTCGATCCGAACCACTCTCTCTTCCTCCAAAATCACTATTTTTCCAGGGGAGAACCATGATCCTACTTACAAAGACCAAAGGAGTCTGTTATTAAACCTTTCTTTTCACCTCTTGTCGACAGTGGTCCACTGAAAACCTTCTGGAAGGTCACTGTTTCTTCCAAGTGTCCATTCCTCCTCTCCCTTCACCGCCGTTTGAACTCATCCCCGACCCCTCCCCCGTCAGGACACCTTCCGTCCGAAGGGAAACCGAACCGTTCCTGACCTTTATCGTCCACCGAGAAGTTTTACAGTGAGTCAAATCTTGGAAAGTTTTTGGAAAAGGTCACACTCGGTACGTCCAATCTCTAATCACACGACACTGTCCTTTTTATAGTCGGAACCTGAGTGGTCAGTCTTGTTTTTGTCTGCTTTACCTTCTCGACTTTCTCTTCCGACAGGTAGTCCTTCCTACCCCTCCTTCGTTTCTCGTACTGACATCGTCTTCGAATCCACTGACTTTTCCTTGTCTGAGAGTTCGTTACGCACACGGAGGAGTATACCTACGAATTAAACTGTGTACGGTTCCTCTTAAGGATTAGTGGAAGGGACTTTCGACGAGAGGACGTTATAAAAGAGTCAATTTTTGTCGACAAAGTCTTTATTATTATTATTATTTTATTGTCCGTCGACAAAGTAGGTAAACAAATTTTTAATTGACCCCTAAGTAAGACCTGGTACGTAGGGGTATAAGGGGGTAGTCGTTTAGGTAAACCGACTTGATAGTTATATATGGGGTTTATACTCAGGTAGGAATTACAGATGGTGTCCTTAGACCACGTCCTCTACTGACAAAGAGAGGACCTCCTCACATCGTCGGAAGGTCGACAGAAGTCATCGTAAGAACGGGAGACGGTGTAGGGTATAGTTAAGAGGTGAGTTGTTGTATTCACTAGAAACTTTTTATGTTTAATCTAGTATAGTAAAAGAACGAATTCTTGGGGGTTGAAAAGGGGAATGTCCACATTAGTACATATGAAAAGTGTGGAATTGAAAGTTGTCGGGATTACAGACACTGTCTTTTCCTCCGAGATTTTCTCCGTGTTATACTGTCAACAAGGTAGATTAGGAGGTTGAATCCTTCAGTTTAATTGTCTTAAACTGTCTGAATGGGAACCAACAAAGTGTTTTATACACGACGTAAAAAAAAATAGAAAATAACTTCCTACTTACGAAAGGTCTTAAAACGACAAAAGACAGTTTGGAGTTGTACTTAGTCGGTATAGGGGAGGGGTAACTTGGAGGGAGATAGAGGGAGGGGTAGGGTGAGACGATCCAACTATGTCTCGGGGTCACACTCAAAGGACTTGGTATGTCGTTTAAGGTAAAACGATAGTTAAAATGTATATAATTACGTTCAAAGTAACAATGAGAAAGGTGTGTAGAGTTGGAGAGGAGGGGAGAGGAGTACAGGTATTCGTAAAAGAGATACATACAAAGAGGTAACGACAGGACGTTTATTTAAGAAGTCATGGTAAAAAGATCTAAGGTATATATATACGTAAGTCAAGTCAAGTCAAGTCAAGTCAGCGAGTCAGCACAGGCTGAGAAACGCTGGGGTACTTAGCGTCGTGCGGTCCGGAGGGACAGGTAGTGGTAGTGGGCCTCAAGTGAGTCTGAGTGCAGGTAGCTTAGGTACTACGGTAGGTCGGTAGAGTAGGAGACAGTAGGGGAAGAGGAGGACTGGGGTTAGGGAGGGTCGTAGTCTCAGAAAAGGTTACTCAGTTGAGAAGCGTACTCCACCGGTTTCATGACCTCGAAGTCGAAGTCGTAGTAAGGAAGGTTTCTTTAGGGTCCCAACTAGAAGTCTTACCTGACCAACCTAGAGGAACGACAGGTTCCCTGAGAGTTCTGAGAAGAGGTCGTGGTGTCAAGTTTTCGTAGTTAAGAAGTCACGAGTCGGAAGAAGTGTCAGGTTGAGAGTGTAGGTATGTACTGGTGTAGGTATGTACTGGTGTAGGTATGTAATCTTATACTATAAATAGAAAGAGAAAGACCGAATATAGTGAGACATATTATCCAAGATGCAAGTAGGTTGAGTAGTCTTGACTGAGTTTATGTAAGGAAAAATACCGACCCATTATAAGGTAACACATATACATGGTGATGAAGAAATAGGTAAGTAGACAGCTACCTGTAGATCCAACGAAGGTAAAAGATCGATAACATTTATCACAACGTGACTTGCTACCTTATGGACACAGAAAAAGTTAAAACCAAAGGAGACCCATAAACGGATCCTCACCCTAACGATCTAGTATATTACCAAAATAAGGATTAAAAAATTCCAGAGAGGTATGGTAAAAGGTATCACCGATATAGGTAAATGTAAGGGTGGTTGTGACGTTTTACCAACGGAGAAGAGGTGTGGGAAAAGTCGTAAATGACAAACATCTAAAAACTACTCCCGGTAAGACTGACCACTCTCCACTATGGAGTGACATCAAAACTAAACGTAAAGAGATTATTACTTAATACAACTCGTAGAAAAGTACACAAACAATCGGGAGACTAATAGAAGGGACCTCTTTACAGACAACCCAGAAAAAGGGTGAAAAACTGACCCAACAAACAAAAAGACCAAACTCAACATACTCGACGAACATATAAAACCTTTAATTGGGAACCAGTCAACAAAGTAAACGATAATAAAAGAGGGTAAGGCTCCTCACAGGAAAGTGGAAATCAGAGGAAACGACACTTTTACGAAAATTCTAATTAATCCAGGGTGAACAAATGTAAACAAAAATATAAAGGAAATGTCATCCTCCACCCAGTATCTCCTAGAACAACACTAAATACAGTAGTTCACAAGATACAAAAGGTGATTTTCAAAGTATCAAAGAACAGAATGTAAATCCAAAAATTAGGTAAAACTTAAATAGAAACAAATACCACAATCCTTCACAAGATTAAAGTAAAAAATTGTACATCGACAGAACAGGTCAAAAAGGTGTGGTAAATAACTTCTCCGACAGAAACGGGGGTAACATACAAGAACGGAGGAAACAGTTTTTGTTCTATCGGTACCCAGTAACCAAATAAGGACACGAAAGATAGAACAAGGTAACCAGATGTAAAGACAAAAACACAGTCATGGTATGATAGAAGTACTGACATCGTAACATCATATTAGACTTCAGTCCTTCCAACTAAAGAGTTCGAGGAAAGAAGAAAGAGTTCTGACAAAAGCGATAAACCTCAGAGAATACAAAGACTTAACACTTTAAAAACAAGATTAAGACACTCTTTACAGTAACTACGAAACAGTCCTTAGTGTAACTTAGACGTAAAACATCATATCAGTAAAAGTCTTATAACAAAGAAGGATGGGTCCTTGTACCTTATAGAGTAGTTAAATACAGAAGAAACTAGAGAAAGTGAGAACAGAATATTAAAAGATACATGTCAAGAAAACAGAGAAATCCATTCAAATAGAGATCTATAAATTAAGAAAACCACGGTTCCACTTTACCCTAACTAAGGAATTAACGAGAAAGACTAAAAATAACACTCATATATCTTTACGTTCACTAAAACCACATAACTAAACATAGTACGTTGTAAATATTGAAGTGGCTAATCGAGAATATTAAAAGACTATGATAGAAATCCCAAAAGTTACATGTCATTCCACAGTAGAAGTTCGTCGTTCTCGAAATGTATATGAAAAGACTAGACCTAAGGAAAATAAAGAAAAAGAAGAGACAGACGACATCGATCCTGAAGGTCTTGATACAACTTATTATCAGTACTTTCATCTGTACGAAAGTCAAAAAGTCGTAATTTTTATTGCAAACGAGATCCGTACAGTATATACCGGAAGTGATGCAACTCCCTCCAAGGAAGACACGGGTAAAAAAGTTCTCAAAATTAGTATTTACCCATAACTTGTAACAGTTGTCGAAAAAGACGTACAAAACTCAAATTGTATACCAAAAGTAGAAAGTCAAGTAATTTTACCCAATAGTGTAACTAACTAAACAAATATAATTTCTTAGGAACGTAGGGACCTTATTTAGGGTGAACTAGTACGTACCACACACTCGAGAGACTGCACAACGACTTAAGACAAACGATTTTAAAACAACTCCTATGAACGTAGATACAAGCAGTCATTATAACCGGACATCAAAAAAATACACAACAGAAACAGACCAAAACCAGTACGCGACGAAAAAATAACTCCTTTCAGGTCATGAGAAACATACACCGTCTTTATAGAGTGTAAAACACAAATCGTCAACCGTGAGAAGAAAAGGTAACTTTGGTAAAACCAAAGTTTACGTTCTTCGGGTTGATTTTAATGGACGTCCTCTTTTCCTTTTACCTAATACTTTTATTGTCCCTGGAGTTTACTCACCTAAGTCGCCGAGTTTTTACAATAGGTTCCCGGAATTAGGTAGAGATCGAGAAGGAAACACCGACGGTCATCGAGAGACGGAGTGGGGGAGTAGAATCCTTGAGTAAGTCTATAAAAGGACACCTATATGAAGAAAACTAGTTTCGAGAGTAAGAGGAAAAGGGAAATGTGACAAAACGATTCAAACGACGATGAGTATATAGGATTGACACAAAAGACGGATACAATTTTGAGTATTTCACATTCCTAAACACTTTTAGTAACTAGTATAATATTAGACTAAGGAAGAATACTTTTCACTTGTATTGCGTTTCTTTAAGTCCCCGATAGTAACTTCTAGATACTTGGTCACTTATAAATCGCGAACACCGACACGGCTCGTGTCCCTGACTAATCTTCTATAAGTCGATATTTCAACGTGTACATTTCTTTAAACAATACACTACCTTTACCGTTAAGTGGAGGGACTGTCTCTCACCTAATAAGTCATCGTAAATTCCTATTAATCGGTGGGTTAACAAAAATTTATAAAATCAGGAGATGATATGACCTTAGTGTTTTTCATGGTTAAACTTACCTATTTTCTCTATTGACACTAAATAACGGAGTTTTGTTTACGCATGTATATACTACAACTTCATCTCTTCATCCTTATCACCCTACTCCTTATCATCACAAATACCATCATTCTATGTTTTTGTTAGTGTTGATCCTGTATTTCCGTATCTGTATTTTCTTTGTTCTCCCAATTTCAGAAATATTGTTTTTTGGGTTTTTGTTTTAATTTTCTGTAAGTGTAATCTTTGATCCTCGTTTATAAATATCTTATATACAGTACGTGTCCTAATAATAGGTATTATATACTATTTGGGTTGTCATTATTTTGAAGTTTTTATACTTTTACTTATTTATACTGATATTTATACCGTGTGATAGACGATCTTCTCTGACAGTCGTCCTAACGGTTTCGTTTACTCCAAAACTTGTAACAAAGTACAAATATCGAGGTACAGGTCTTTACACGACCTGGTCCGATCTGATTCGACTCCTCGATTCCCACTATTGACACAAGTACGGAGCCACATACGACGGAATAAGCCATGAGTAGAACTTTTGATTTTGATACTCCACCTACCACCGGGACGAATTTCCTCCAGACGCACCGAAATTAGGTGTAACCGGAGATGTGAGTGTGTCGGTAGAGTCCGACTGTGTACTTGACGACTTTGGACCTCCGCCGTCAAGTAGAAGGACTTCAAGACTGGGAGTGACTAAGTCTAAGAAGTAGGTTGGTTCTTCTTTGATGTGTTCGAAATCTACCCGAGACTAGTAACCTGGAAGCGACAGGATTTATTGTCACGACTAACAAGGTAATGCATAATTATGACAGACGTGAGACATAAGAACCTTCTCAAACCGGAGTATATTAAATGGGTTTTACACCAAACTTGATAGAAAGATGGTCAGTCTCTATCTATACTTGAGATTCAGGTGTATGTGTTTCCTGTCTCGTTTCCTGTTACTAGTATACTTTCCTTAAATTGAGAGTGACTATAATCCTTCTCTGTGTAATTCTAGTTCGTAGAAACACATATTAACTCATTGTTTTTCTATTTTCATCGTCTATAGTTCCTTATCTCTCCTTATCTGTCTTTTGGTCATGGACGTACTTGATGATAAAGAAATGTAATAATGTCGAGAAAAGCTCTCCAATTGTGAACGATGAACGTATATAAAACTGGGTCTTAAAGTCAAAAACCATATGTGACCAATACATGTGTCATAAGAGGTATTTTATGGGTTTTTACCCTGAAAGAACCACCGTGTCATCTATTCTTAGACGACCACGTCCCCTGCGTCTGAGCTAGGGACCAGGTGTTTCAAGGGTGTACACCGTCTCGTTACTTTAGATACTTGGTGTTAATGACTCGGGTATACGACATTGAGGACTTCGGACACCTAGATCTCTGACACAAGACGTTGTTCTCTTAAGTGACGTCGTTCTTCGGGTACGAGACGTTACTTCTCATCGGGGACGAACGACGTCGATCTCTTTCGGGTGTATGTAGTTTCTAAGTGACGTCGGTTTTTATTTATTTATTAAAACAAAATTTCTATTCGGGTGGACCTCCTTTCCACTCAGTAAGTAATTGGTAAATTGTTTTAAAAAGAAAATTCCTATAGACGAAGGAAGGAAGAAGGTACAGAATTATGTTGGTCCTCCCTCTATTCACAACGAAATCTAAGGTATATCTTCCTCAATAGCAACATAAAGAGAAACTTAAGTCTTCTTCTCGGTAAAGAAGGAGAGATTAAAAGACTGGGGAAATGCAACTTCTGTTTCACCACTCGTCTTAGATGTCTGTGAACCTGTATCTCTACCACTCTTTACGGAAGACACCGAGAGTAATGACCTCTGGTCTCGGACCCTCTTTAAGAGTCCGTTTTCTGACTTTCATCACGTCCTCCAAATGGTTATACGTGAAACCATCTGTTGTGAAACTGGTGTGAAAGAGAGATTCGAAAGATTTCAAATCTCAATTACACTGATTTCTTAGTTTTAAAACGGGTCGATTTTCTCCGTAGGTGTTAAAATTGGTTGTGATACGAAAGGGTCTCTATAACACGATTTTCATCGTTTGTGTACTAGAAGTAATAGTAGTACAAACATTGTCGTTGGGTTTTTTTGTTACTTAAACGACATGTTCATAGAAAAATACTTCCGTCTTGTTATTCTATGATCTTTGGACACACTTACATAACGACTAAAATTCCGTTTGAATACATGTACCCCTTTTCTTAAAAAAGGGTAAGTAGACAATTCTATTCTTTCGGAGTAGTTCACATTTCTCCTTACGTCCATTGTTTCAAACCTTTGCATTATAGAGTAATACTTTAAAGATTTATTTTCAGTAGTTTCGATCACTTCTCATCTGGAATTAATTTGTTGTTGTTGTTTTTAGGAGGTTTTACGT
>SJYO01032911.1:0-102223 GCA_006410555.1 Capra ibex
AGAAGGTGCAACAGGTAAAATAACCGTATGTTGACGACTATCATCAGAGAATACTAGGAAACATAAAGACACAACAGACAACACTAGAGAGGTAAAAGTAAAGATTAAAATAACTAAACTAAAAAGAGAGAAACGAAGAACTACTCAGACCGATTACCAAACAGTTAAAATAAATAGGAAAGTTTCTTGGTCCAAAACCGAAACAACTAAAAACGATACCAGAGAAAACAAAGAGAACGTAAATAAAGACGGGATTGAAAATTCTAAAGAAAGGAAGACGATTAAGACCCCAAGAGGTTAAGAAGGAAAAGATCAACGAAATCAACATCTCAATCCAATAAATAAACTGAAAAAAGAACAAAGAACTCCATAAGAACTCCATACGGACATAACGATACTTGAAAGGAGAAACGTGACGAAAATATCACAGGGTGTCCAAAACCCAACAACACAAAAGTAAAAGTAACCAAAGATACGTATACAACTAAAGAAAAAACTAAAGAAGACACTAAACAACCAATAAGTCTTCACACAACAAGTCGGAGGTATACAACGTTAAAAATTATCAAAAAGAGGACATTAACTCTAGATTAGAATTACGTAATACCAGTCTTTTCTACGAACCTTACTAAAGCTAAAAAAACTTAAATAGTTCAAATCTAAATACCGGGTCCTACACTAGATAGGACCTCTTCCAAGGTACTCGTGAACTTTTTTTCCACTTTAAGTAACAAAACCCCACTTTACAGGATATCTATAGTTAATCCAGATTGACTAGATTACATAGTAAATTTCAAACGCAAAGAAACAATTAAAAGACAAATCAACTAGACAGGTATCCACACTCACCCCATAATTTCAGAGGGTGATAATAACACAATAACAACTAAAGCGGAAAGTATGAACAATCGTAAACAGAATGTATAACGCCACGAGGATATAACCCACGTATTTATAAATATTAACAATATAGAAGAAGAACCTAACTAGGAAACTAGTAATACTTCACCGGAAGAAACAGAGAAAAGTGTCGGAAACAAAATTTCAGATAAAATAGCCTATACTCATAACGGTGAGGACGAAAGAAAACCAGAGATAAACGTACCATATAGAAAAAGGTCGGGAAGTGAAAGTCAGACATACACAGGGAACAAAACTCCACCCAGAGAACATTCGTCGTATATCTCCCCAGAACAAAAACATAGGTAAGCCGGTCAGAAACGGAAAACCAACCCCGCAAGTTGGGTAAATGCAAATTCCATTAACAACTATTCATACTAGGGCAATGGTAAATGAAATAACAAAACCCAAGCCCAAATATGTGGGAAAAGCACAAAGGACAGATCTCTTCTAGGAAATCTTAAACATCCTGTCGACCAAACTACCACGACTTAAGAGAGTCGAAAACGAACAGACATTTCGAAAACTAAAGAGGAAGTATAAACTTACTCTAAGAACGACCCATGTCATTAGACCCGACATCCAATAACAGAAAGTACTGAAATTCATACAGAACGGTAAGGGAGGACCGGACTTCTCAAAGATAACTTTCTAGTCGACAATAGGATTACCCTTAGGGGAACACACAATAAACAACAAAAAGGGAACGACGAAAATTATAAACAAGAAACACAAAACTAGAAACAATTAAACTAATTATACACAGAACCCCACAAAGCGGAACCCAAATAGGATAAACCTTGAGAGACACAAAGAACTTGAACCCACTATAAAGGAAGGGGTAAAATCCCTTCAAAAGTTGATAATAGAGGAGTTCCTAAAAGAGTACTAGAAAGAAAGACAGAAGAAGAAGACCCTGAGGATATTAAGCTTACAACCTCGCAAAGTATAACAGGACCTCCAGAGACTCTAACAGGAGTAAAGAAAATTAAGCAAAAAGAACAAAGGAGAGACTAAGTAAATAAAGATGGTAAGATAGAAGATAAAGTGATTAGGATAGAAGACGGAGGCAATAAGATGATAAACAACGGAGGTCTCACAAAGACTAGAGTAAATAACGCAATAAGTAATATAAAACTGAGAAAAAATAAAGAAGATCCAGGAACAATTTGCAAAGAACGTAGAAGAGTTAGGAATAGAGATCCGATAAATAGACACTAAGGTAAAACTAAAGTTCTAAAACCTAGTAAAAGTGATAGTTATAAACCTTAAGGAAGAGTCCATCTAAGGGATGAAGAAGGAGAAAACAAACCAAACCACCCGTTGAGAGGACAAGGAAATGAACGACTCATAAGGAGACAGAGAAGTAGAACCAATATAACGACGCAAACCCCACCAGAAAAATATAAGACCCTTAAACACCTCAAGAGAAATAATACCTCGAAGGAGTGACACCCACCCCAAGATAGTCACCGAACAGGTCCAAAGGACCAATCCCTCCGAACACAACCTCAAGACCACCCACCTCGACCCAAAGAAGAGAGACCTCACGTCACCTCACTGGTCATTACCCAATACTCTGCAGTTTCCAACACCTTATTAAAACTCGACGGACATATAACTTCGAGTCCCCTCACAAGGACACAACGACCTCTTAAACGTACCATACAGAACAAAACCTTGAACAACCGGGAATCCACCTCGAACCAAAGGCACATCCATACTTCCGTAAATTACTCGAGGATAACGAATTGCAAGGGACTTAAGTTCTCAAGAGATTACAAAAGTCCGAAACCTAAATTCGGAGGACGAAGACCAAAAGTCAAAATAAAAATGTCATCGGAGATCTGAAGAGGTAGATATGTCGTGGCTACTATTTTGTAGATCCAATTTCTACTTTTCAAAGAGGTGTAACTCCCTGTGAGTCTCTCCAAGTGACTCAATGTTCCTCTTCTCTTCTACCTCCCCCATCAATCTCCATTGACCTTACTCTACGGCACTCTAGTTTTCTCCTCTCTCGTTCGATCGGTCATCAGTGAAGGAATACACGCGAGATATCAGACCTGGCGAGTCTCCATAAATGTCTCAATATGTCCCTTCTCCTCTCCCTCCTTCATCTGTCTCCACCGGTCCTCCTATTCTCTCTCCTCACTCTTCCTCTCTCTGTTTAGGACGGTCATTGGTCAAGGAATCCACAAGAGGTGGCAGACCTTGTGTGTCTCTAAGTGTCTCAACCTATCTCTTCTCTACCCCCTCTTTTGTCTGTCTCCGGTGGACCACCTCTTTTTCCTCTCAGGTTTCCTCCTCTCTCACCAGTTCGGTCATTAGAGCGAGAGTCCAGTTGAACCCATCACTTCAAACCCAAAAACTTACATGTTTTAACTGTTGTTTTTGGATTCTCGTTTCTAATTTTCAGATCTCATCTCCAATCTAAAAGTTTTTATATTATAATCTCTTTTCTTCGTCTTCCTTTTTCCTTTCTTCTTTTTTTTTGTTCTTAATAATTTTGTTTTGTTTTGTTTGTTGTTGTTTCTTTTGTTTGTTTGTTTGTTTTTTTGGAGGTTGTTGGTAGCTTTCTGACATATACCACAAACGGAATTTTTTTTTCAGAAAAAAAAATTATCATTATCATCCAATATCTTTATTTTTAATCTCCTCTTTATCTTCTGAATTGTTAAATTTTTTTTCAATCTTTTTTTTTCTTTTTTTTTTTTTTCCTTACTAAAAATTTTTTATCATTTTTATATAGACCGGGAAGAGACTACAACACCCGGCACACCCTAGTGAAGGTTCCACCAAGCGAGACAAATTGAAGAAGACAAACGACCAAAAAAATCCGAGTGATCAAGTCAGCGCGACACTCCTCCCCCCCCTACGACGTTTGTTTATCGTGACAGCACACGTGCGTCACAGAGTCGGGGCGAACTGGACAGGGAAGAGTGCCGCGTGTTTGGCGAGGCCGAGACGCTACGAATCGACCCTTGGCAGACCCCGGCCGGGATCCGACGCACGTGAAGGGGCCAGGTTCGGCGAGTCCAAGCCGCGAGTCCGTCGGGAGTCTCCGTGTTTAAGCCGACCCTGACGCGAAATACGGGAAGGGTCCAGGCTCATCGAGTCCTCAAACCGCTCGTGCTAACGGAGCCGAACAGTGGAAAAGACGGCGACGACGAGTCGAAAGACCCACCTGGCGACCGCGGGGGGCACTCCGTCTAACACTGACAGGTCGTGGGGGTCTTCAGAATCGTTTCTTCGGACGAATGTCAATCTATTCATTTCAGAGAGGCCCAGACGTTAACGGGGAAAGGTCAGGAATGCCGAGACCGACGGACAGGGGCCGCCCCCTACCAGACGTCGGCCGAAAAAGGTAAGGTAGGAAACAAGACACGAGCCAGGACCGCTACAGAATACAAGCTCGAAAAGCACGCCATCGATAGGGTGTCAGACCAAACGATCGGGTTCAATCTAGCAAGACCAACGCGCACCCCGCAAGGGCGGGCTAAGAATGTTTCGAGACGTCGGGCGCGGAGGGCGCGCAGGGACGGGACGGGGGTGAAGGGTCACCGCCTACGTCCGCAGACACGACGAAAAGGCGACCCCCTCAATGACCACCCGAACATTAGAGAACCAAAATTAATAAAGAAATAAAAAGGAAGGATAATACAACGGGAGACACAAAGGTTCCGAACGGTGTCTGAGCCGTCCCTCTCACAAAGGACCACAAACCTTTGGAGAGAAGAATTTTAAGGGAAGGGCCCTGCCTCGAGGGAGGGGTGGAGGAAACAGAGGAAAAAGCAGAAAATATAAAAAAGGATGGACAAAAACTTCTGTTACCAGACGAAAAGACCAACGGACTACAGGAGACGGTCGGATGTCTTCAACAAAACACCTCAAACGAGCCGTAACTTTACAAGAAAACTCCTTAAACACTCCCTCTTTCACCAGAAGGGCAGGATTAGGAGGTGGTAGAAAAAGGTCAGCAGACACACATGAGAATTCGAGCCGGGTCAACATACAAAAGTGTAATACACGTTTTATTAATTTCGTTTTGGGTGATCAAACTTGTTGAATCCCCTAAAAAGAATTTTAGGTCTATTTGTTACTATGAGTATAATATTGGAACTCTTTTAATTGGAGGAAATCGGATTTTAAAAGAATAACATTTTATCTCCCTTTAATACAAAGTGTCACGGAACTTAATATTTATCAGGTACACTTTTACTTAGAATTATTCATAAAAACCAAAATGACTGAAGAGAGAACGTACATAATAAAGAAAACCCTTGGATTAAAATGAAAGTAGTCGTATGAAATTGTATAAATTAGTATAATTATAAATTATAAATTTGTATAATTAAAGTATAGAAGGTTATTAGGTGTCTCTCCACTCCCTCATCGGTTCAAAAGAGGACACAAACTTTGATGTTACTTTTCAAGGGTTTGACTTTTCACTTCACTCAAAGTGGTGCAACACCGAGTGGTGGTCAACTTTGATGAGAAAGGTCTTGGGTGACCCGACAAACAGAGTGTCACATTCTGTCTCTCGTCCTTTTCTAAGGATTTAAAACCGGTACCTAGAACTTGGTAATACCTTTATTTTCCTTTCTAAGATTAAATACACTGTTTAGATACTTGGAGGTCACCTTTTTTAGCACGACTTCAACAAAAGGGAGCAAAGTAAAAACATAAACAAGATCTGCGTTCAGTCTTTGGTCGACTAAGTACTTGACTACGTGGGACATGACTTACCGTTCCACGTCAGGGGTAGGTGAAGTCACCTTCTCTCGACGGAGAATTATCTTCGGAGGTTGAAAGATCATCGGTCAGTGAATGTCTCTACACCGATACTCATAAGCGAAAGACAGAAGGAAGGGCTTTCACCAAACCGTTTTCTTTTCCATTGCGGAAAACGAAAAGACTTGAAAAGAGTCTTTTAACGATTCCCGAGAGACCTATCGACCCAGACAAAGAAAAAATAGAAACTTTGATGTAGTACATAAATTATATTCCACTGTTTCCTCATACTTTACATTGTAACAATGGTTAAGGAACCATAGAACAAAACAGAAATATTTTAACACTACAAAACCTCGATCTTAACTGGACTGTAAGGTACATCAGACTCTGGGGGTTTGACGGTAAATACAACTTGTAGACAGTACTCTGACCGTGACGACCAGTAAAACGTCTACCATCTACCTAATTCACCCTAACTCGGAGACCTCTTCACTCTACTAAATGAGTTCAAGTATACTAATCATTCACCGTTGTCCCGTAATTAAATCCAGATGTTACACGAAAGAACTGAGACGATGTCAGAACAGTCTACGAACAGGAGAAACACTAATTCATTCTCTTCTTATTGAAAATTTTCGGACACCTCAAGAAGTTATCATTTTGTCGAAAAAGGATTACTAAAATTGACGACAGATGGTTTAAATTTGCATCATCAATGTGAAACAAAAAAAATTTCCGTCTACATCCTTTAGAGGAGACAAAAAAAAATTTATATGAATTTAAAAAATCTCGTCAGATACAAATGTCGTTTTTTCGTCACGTAGACGAAGGACTGGGGTATGTTCGTGTCGGAGGGGGAGTTGGGGTTGTAAAAGATGATAGATGTAAAAATGTAAGTCACTTGGATGGGAACCGTGTAGTAATAGTAGACTTCAGACATCAAATGTAATCCCAAGTCAGAACCCCAACAGGGACACAAAAACGACAAATAGACCCGGTATTAACGGGTTTTCATACTATGAATCTTCAACATTCTTTTGTTGTCACAATTATAACCTTTTTGAATTTTAAATTTATAGAACATATCCGTGAAAGGACCACCAAGAGGACGTACGAAGATCACGTCCCCTGGACCCAAGTTAGAAACTAGTTTCTCGATCTAGGGTGTATGGTGTCGATTGTGATCGTGGTGGTTTATTTATTCATGATTTAATTATTACTTATTTATGTCATGTAAATTGTTGGTTTAAAATCGTCGTAATCTTTAAGAAAAAACTAGGAAGGTAGATTTACAGAGTATAAAGTGTTAAAACGAAGAACTTACTTATTATTAGTGTATCAATATTGTGAGTAGATCAAGTATGTGAATTTCCATAGATATGGTATTTTATAAAAGAAATTTCCTTTGGTCGACTTTTAATACAGTCACTGGAGTCCCATCCATATGATTCGTTATGTATACCATTATCTTTATGTACACTTTTTATAAATGAGTTCCTTGATGGGACCACCACGTCACTGATTCTGAGGTAGACGGTCATGTCTCCTGTGTATTAGTAAAGGAACCAACCCCTTCTAGGGTGTACGTCTCGTTGATTCGGGGGTTTGGGATATCGAATACGAAACATTATTCTCTTCGGTGACGTTACTCTTCGAAGACGTGACGTCACTTCTTATCGGGGGTGACCGGTGGCAATCTCTTTCGGGCACATGTCGTCACTTCTGGGTCATGTTGGTTTTATTTATATAAAAAATTTAAATGAGTTTTACAAACTCGTATCCATATAGATTTTATCAAAATTTGTAAGTATCAAAGTTTCTGTCACTTTTGAATCAAATAAATGTAAAAATTCGTTATCATTAAAATTTTGAAGTAACGTTAACTCTCTGGGACCTTATGTGAGTATACAAGTACCACGGAGGCTATAAACCCACATTCGACATTCAGTAATTGGTAAAGACAATGAAGAAAGTCCGTATAGTAAAAAATTTATATATATTAGTTATATATAATTAATTATATATATATATTAAAATTCAAACAAAAACCGGTACGACACAAAAGTAACGACGTGACCGAAAAGAGATCAACACCGTTCGCCCTCGATGAAACAAAACCGTACTCCGAAGAGTAACGTCACCGAAGTTAAAATCACCCCGTACCCGAAATACCGGACACCCGAAGTCACTAACACCGTACACTCAACATCTCGTGACCGAATCATCAACACCACGAGGTCCGAATGGACGAGGTACCGTACACCCTAGAATCGTCAAGTCCCTACTTGAACACAGAGGACGTAACCGTCCACCTAAGAAGCGGTGACTCGGTGGTCTGTTCAAGATCCGTAAAATACGAAATACACTTAATAAACCTCCAATTAATGTACTACTTGTCTTTAAAATAGGAAAACTGGAGTTACAAATCACATTAAATAAATTATCATCCTCCTTCGAATGCAAAATACAATGATCGTATCAATGTTAGAATAAATTGAACTTGATACTAAAAATCAAATTTTAAGTCTTTGTAGAGTCTAGTAGCGAATTAGTAACTACAATTTTATACACACGAAAAAAATTTCCATAAATGATACGTCTTAGATAATGTAGAAAAATTTTAGTCAGGACTTAGGTCAGAGATGTTCAGTGACCATCCTAACAAATCAAAAATTATTGGACGAAACCAAACAATTATTTTTGACTTATCAACTTACTTTTATTTGACAAAAGAAAATTGTCTAAAGTCCTAAACTATTTCTTTTGGTTTTTCCATCCTCGGAAGTAGAAACACCTCTTATCCTTGTAAAAACAATACACCAAAAAACATACTTCGATTATTAAAAATCCACTTTTTTATCCCTTAAATGTAACTCAGTAAACAAAAGGAACGATCGTCAGGCAAAAATTTATCTTAGTAAGTAGACAAAACTGTTTACACCTAGAAAAGGGGACCAAAAGTTGGAAAATTCTATCGAGAATGAGTTTATTCTTTTGATCTCTATAGTAGTTTTCGGGATGTTTGTCGAACTTTCGATCAAAAAAATTTCTATAGGTGACATACCTTGTAAAGGTCTTTTTCCGTTGTTACAAATCCACAGAAACATAGGATCTGTAGCGTGTTCAGGTCACATAACTCAAAACATAAGTATAAACGAATTTCTTACTGGACATACAAAATATAATAAAAACATTAGTTTACAAATATATTTAGACTACGATTCAGCGAAATCAGTATATAGTGACAAACACTGGGATACCTGGTATCGGGTGGTCTGAGTAGACAAAACCCCTAAAGGACCCTTTCTTATTATCTCACCCAACGGTAAAGGAGGAGATCCGTTAGAAGGACTGGGTCCCTTCAGAGGACTTAACCGTCCATCCAAGAATTGGAGATCGTGGTAGACCCTTCAGGTTGATGAGACTCTATTATCTTTTTTATATATATAACTAGAGATGGGGACGTGTGTCGAGGGATTTGGGTACAATAGAGGATCCTTATGTACCTCGTCGAGAACAAGAGTACAACCAGAAACTGGAGTCAAGAACCGTGTCCCGAGGACTTTGGGAACATCGAACGATCCCCCTATCCTCATAGAAAACAAACTTACTCGGTCGGGACCCACACGAGAACCTACCCCTGACCAGTGGTTTTTCTGGTTCGGTACTAATCTTCGGACCCTAAAAGTCGGGACGGATGGGGGGTAAGACAACTTCCCTCCTGATTTTTACTAACTTATTACTTAGTACGTAACACTACTTCAGAAGTATTTAGGGTTTTCATATCTCAAGTCTCTGGAATGTCCAGTCACTTGTCCACCTTCACGACCTTCTCACCGTACGGACCTCTTCCGTACCTTGAGGTCCAAGGACGAACCGATGACACGTCATGAAGGTAAGTCGACAAGTCGACAAAACAAATAATACAGGAAATTATTTGATGGTTCAGATTCTCGAAGTCACTCAAAACACTCGACGAGATTGTGTAAGTCGTTCGGGTACCTCCTCCCACCGTAGAGGATAGTCATCGGTAACGAGTCTTTGTGTCCACCGTTGGACCGGAACCCCGACCGTAGACTTCCTCATAACCACATAGATACCCCCACCCCCTCATTCCGGGGAGTGGGTACCGTAGTCCAAGATCGAGGTCCATCTGTCACAGTCTTAATTCAATTTAACATCCTGTGGGTCGGCCGGAGTATTCTTATACCGAACTACACCCCTCTTTGGGGGTCTGAGGTCCACTCCTTCCGACGGCCCTCACTTCACACCACGGAACAAGACACATTTTCGGTTCCTCCGACTGCCTCACCTCTCCACTTTCTCCACCTAAAAACGGATATGCATTCCTCCTTTCGACTCCAAGAAATAGGGAAATGTTGAGGACACCCAACGGTCCGGTACCGGATCTGAACTACCTGAACCATCATACTTGTATTCGACCATTGGTCGGACACAACGTATTGACAATAAATCTCGAAAAGCTTTTTAGACATTACATAATACATCACCGGGAAAGTATAACCACACGAGGACCTAAAACGGTCGTAACGATGGTACGAGTAATTTTAACTAAGTAGTGACAAACCGTCTGTGAACTCATGAAAGACGGTCAGTAATCAGAGATTGAATTGAAGGACCAGAGGACCTTCATTACAATCGACTCCTATTCATCTGACTTAATGTTCTGTAAGATAAAGACAAAATAAAATAACACAATAACCTCATATCCACTGAATGTTATAAGGTAACTAAAGTCGATATGTCTTTTCACTAAGTCAATATGTACGACGACGACGATTCAACGAAGTCAGCACAGACTGAGACACGTTGGAGTGTCTGCCTTCGGGTGGTCCGAGGAGGCAGGGACCCTAAGAGGTCCGTTCTTGTGACCTCATCCAACGGTAAAGGAAGAGGTTAAGTCCTTTCATTTTTCACTTTCACTTCAGTGAGTCAACACGGGCTGAGCATCACTGGGGTACCTGGTGTCGGGTGGTCCGAAGAGGTAGGTACCCTAAAAGGTCAGTTCTTATGACCTCATCCCACGGTAAATGTAATAAAAATTATAAGAAAGGGTGTATGGGTCATAATATCCTATAACTTATAACAAGGGACACGACATGTCATCCTAGAACAACGAATAGGTAGGACATATAATATAAACCTAGTGTTCCGTGAGATCTATTGGACGTTTCATCGAGTGGCAATGACTTCAACTCCTACCATCAACTGGGTTCCAACATCTAAGATTCCGTCACTATAGATCATATTGAGAGACTACTACCCTTACAGACTTAGAAATAAAAGACTATACCATCGGTGATCGATGCACCCTAATAACTCGTTTACACCAATCACATTCCTTGACTTTAATATTAAATTTATCGATGTACACCGATGACCGACAGTGTAACCTGTCGTGTGTAGTTTCATTAATCGACGATAGATATCACATTGATAGAGTCTTTCTTTAATCTGCGAAATTCCCCAAATTTATTAGGTAAATAAAGATCCATAAACATAATAATTTTTATCGAAAACTGAAAATTTGTACGAGAAACTGAGAAAGATCAAGTCTTTCTGCAGACCAGTCGAAGTGGGTCGTAGGATCATTTTAGGGACTTTCAGTCTTTTTGACTCAACGTCTGTGTAGTGTGTACGACGACGACGCAGCGAAGTCAGTACAGACTTAGACACGGTGCGGTATCTGCCGTCGGGTGGTCCGAGGGGACAGGGACCCTAAGAGGTCCGTTCTTGTGAACTCACCCAACGGTAAAGGAAGAGGTTAAAATAACAATCGGTTCTCAAAATACTTTTAATACGGTGATCGTACACACTTAACCTCTTCCTTTACCGTTGGGTGAGATCATAAGAACAGACCTCTTAGGGTCCCTGTCCCCTCGGACCACCCGACGGCGGATACCCCAGCGTGTCTCAGCTTGTACTGACTTCGCTGAATCGTCGTCGTCGTTGACATTTTATCGATGAGAATGTTACTTTAATAAAAATTTAACTACTGAAGATTAATTCTGCAACAATAACAAAGTCAGTGATTCAGTACACACTGTGACGCTGGGGTACCTGATGTCGTGTGTTCAGAGGACACAGAAGACAGAAGACTTCAATCGACATTAAGTACAGGTAACTTAGTCACTACGGTAGGTTAGTAGAGAAGGAAACGGGGAGAGAAGAGGAAAACGGAAGTCACAAAGGGTCGTAGTCTCAGAAAAGTGACTCAGTCGAGAAACGTAGTCTACCTGTTTCGTGATCTCGAAGAAGTCAGAGTTCTTTAACTCTGGTAGCCTTTTGTACATCCTTCTACAAAACATGGACTGACGACATATAAAGGACTGTCTCTAGAAACCAGAATATATTGACATAGATATGAAGTCCCTACGACTAGACATCCTACAACCATGACATAGATAACCATGAAAGGGGATCTACGGTAAGCGTGTAGGAAAGGTGGGGATCAACAAGGAAAGTCTCTATTTATCATATCTCTTTTATCGACCCACCTCTTAAACCTGTGACCGAGAAAAAGACCTTCAATTTCAGGTATGGACACTAACTGTTTTCCTATCTATCTAGTCACCCTATCTTATCTCTTGGTTTATTTTCACTTTGTCCTCTCACTTTTTCAACCGAATTTCGAGTTGTAAGTCTTGTGATTCTAGTACCGTAGACCAGGGTAGTGAAGTACCGTTTATCCACCCCTTTGTCACCTTTGTCACAGTCTGAAATAGACCCCCCTCCCCCCGAGGTCTTAGTGACGTCTACCACTAACGTTGGTACTTTAATTTTCTGAGGAACCTTCCTTTCAATACTGGTTGGATCTGTCGTATAATTTTTCGTCTCTGTAATGAATCGATTGTTACCAGGTAGATCAGTTCCGATACCAAAAAGGTCATCAGTACATACCTACACTCTCAACCTGATATTTCTTTCGACTCGTGGTTTCTTAACTACGAAAACTTGACACCACGACCTCTTCTGAGAACTCTCAGGGAACCTGACGTTCCTCTAGGTCGGTCAGGTAGAATTTCCTCTAGTCAGGATCCACAAGTAACCTTCTTGACTACAACCTTGACTTTGAGGTCATGAAACCCGTAGACTACGCTTGTCGACTGAGTAAACTTTTCTGGGACTACGACCCTTGTTAACTCCCGTCCTCCTCTTCCCCTACTGTCTCCTACTTTACCAACTTACCGAAGTGGTTGAGTTACCTGTATCCAAACCCAATTGGGACCCTCAACAACTACCTGTCCCTCCGGACCGTACGACGTCAAACACCCCAGACTTTCTCAGTCTGTGTTGACTCACTGATTTGACTGGACTTATGTCAGTTGATCAAAAACTGTTTTCCTTTTCGTTAAATCACCTTCTTTTAATCAGAAAAGTTATTCACCATAACCTCGTTAACCTGTAAGAATACGTGTTTTTACTTGAATCTGGAATGTGGAATATGTTTTAATCTACTTTTACTTAATATAAAGATTTACATTTTGTGTTTTACTATGTTAAAGAACTTCTTTTGTAATCCCCTTCTAGAAACACTGGAACCAAAACCACTACTCTATTACTGTAGTTTTCACATTAATTTACTTTCTTTTTTTATCTGGTCAATCTAAAACAATTTTTAAAATTTAACGTACAGACACTCTCACTTTTCTGTTTAATACTATCCCCTCCCATAACGGTTTTCTGTCGGTCATTTCCTGCACACAGTTTTTATATGTTTCTTGAGACTTTTGAGTTGTTTCTGTTTAGTCAATTTTTTAATCGTTTCCAGACTTATTTATTGAGAGGTTTCTTTTACGTTTGTCGTTCATTCGTATAGTTTTCTACGAGGTATAACAAACAACAATCTGTTTATTATACCTTTAATTTTGTCTTTACTCCATTATAAGACATGGATAACCTTACCGATTACAGGTTGAGTGGATGTCACAATTTACGACCTTCCTACACTTCGTTGTCCCCGATAATGAGTAACGACTACCCTGTTTACCATATCAACGAACCCCCGTCCCGTATCAAACCATCACATTGATTTGTATCTGAATGGTCCACTGGGTGGTTATTAACAGGATCCATAGATGGGTTTACTGAATTTGACGTTCGTTTACAAATATCGTTGAAATAAATGTTAACGGTCTTTAACCTTTGTTTGCTATAGAAAAGACACCCCCTTACCTATTCGTCCGATACCATGTAGGTTTGACCCTTTATGATAAGCCGATTTTTTTCTCTTTTCTTTACTGTTAGTTCGGTACGTCTCTGTCTTTACTTAGTGTTTAGATACAATTACATTCTTCGGATAGACATTTCCGATGTACCAGACTAAGATATATACACTGTAAGACTCCTTCCGTTTCGATCCCACCAGTCGTGTGGACTGATGGAACGACGATCCACCAAAGATCCCTACACCTCCCTTCCCCATCCTTCGACTTCTATCTTTCGTATCCTACAAAAAATCCCACCACTTTCACAAGAATGTAATGATATTACCATCTTATGTACCGACGATGACGATGACGACGATTCAGCGAAGTCAGCACAGACTGGGACACGTTGGGGTCTCTGCCGTCGGGTGGTCCGAGGTGGTAGGGACCCTAAGAGGTCCGTTCTTGTGACCTCATCCCACGGTAAAGGAAGAGGTTACGTACTTTCACTTTTCACTTACTTCAGCGAATCAGCACAGGTTGAGAAACGTTGGGGTACCTGACGTCGGATGGTCCGAGGAGGTAGGTACCCTAAAAGGTCCGTTCTCATGACCTCACCCCACGGTAACGGAAGAGGTTCTTATGTACCGTGATAAACAGTTTAGGACATCTCGAAATGTTTCACACATGGAAGCACATACGTTTACATCCTTCAGTCCACTAGAGTCCTACTTTACGACGAACACTGTTTTGTTACATTCACGTCATTGGAGTGACTTCCCCATTGAGATCTTTCCCTACTTTTGATGTTGACTTCCGTCTTCCTTGATATATATACAATACATCAGTTCTACTTTCAATGAAAAGTACCCCCACGACCAACTGTTAAGACTTTGGCAATATACACACCCGACCTTAACTTGTTACTTCTTTCACTTATCATCTACCACCCTCGGTCCACCCTTGAATGTCCATTTGTTGTCCGATTCTACTATGTATACCATTACCATAGTAACCTGTGTAGTCATACTTGAGTACAAATCGAATTGTATCTATGTCTACTCTGTATCTCTATAAATATTTATTCGTACATACGTATCCAATTACATGTAAGTATAAAGGATTGAGATGTCCGACTTCCCGATCTTCGTCACTGTAGGGTCAACGTCACTCGTATGGAGTTCGGGTCAAATGTCATGATTCTATGTCAAAGATCATGGTAAGACATTATTAGTCTTTGGTCCCGAGGAACGTTGTCACCAACTAAGGCCCTTACCTCGTCTCCGATTGGTTATATTACTTGAACTTCGGGTAATATCACGGTCTTGGATTCCTTCACGAATTCTTCTTTAAATACTACATTCACGAGGACTTCCGTTTTCTTTCGACCTTATGGTCCTCGTTGTAGTTGTTGTTTTTCTTTTTACCGACTCAATATATTTACTCAATATCTTAATCGATACTTAATATTAATGGTTTCATATTTCATCCCCAAGTATGACTATACTTCTTCACTCACCTATTTCCTCTAATCGGTATAGGAAGAACTCCCTCCCCTACACCTCCTCTCTTCCCCCTTCACCTTGATTAATCCCCGGACACCTTTCTCGACGTCTCGAGTGTCGTAATCTCACGACTCCACCTTCTTACTTATAGATGTCTACTGGATGACGTCCTAGAAGTTTCAAAGACGATTACAACTGGAAGAGGACCTCTCCCTCGATTCTAGACCGGAGTCGTACTCCTCCCCCTACTCCAATCTTGTCCGAGTGTCTTTTACCAGTCTTCTCCCACCTACTCTCTCTTCTCAATGTTCCGTGACTTATACTTTCTTTTAAAATATAAATGTCATCCTCTTTCTTTTTTTGTCAAGGAACACACTATAGTGAATACACCTTAGATTTTATACAGTGCTAACTTGGATAGATACTTTGTCTGTATCGGAGTGTTTACACCTTTGTCTGAACACTAACGGTTCCCCCTCCTCCAACCCCATCGTCTCCTTTGGAATACCTATTTGTTATTCCAGGATGACATATCGGGTCTCTTTATATAAACCATCGGATACTATTTAGTGTTACCTTTTCTTATAAAAAATTTCACATATGCATATTAACTTAGTGAAACGGTACGTCGTCTTTCGTAATAGTTAGATGATAAGAAGTTAATTTTTCTTGTTCACATGACATTATAGCAGTTCTGTTCTCTTTTTTTCCGGGAACCAACTATGTCTTTAGGTAAGTAGACAAGATTCTTTGACTTTTGAATGGTCTAAATACGAGTCTTGAATTCTTTTTTATGTCCAAAGTCCTTTAAGGAACCACCAGGTGACCAATCCTGAGGTAACGATCCCTGGACCCAAGCTGGGGACCAATCCACGGATTCTTGAGTGTTCGGTGTACCGTACCGAATTTTTTTTTTTCGAAGCTTGATAAGTCTTTCCATATTTCAGTTTCTTTTTATCAGAGTTGTCAGATTAAAGCAAAAGCCGACTATTGATCTTACTTCTTACAGAACACATAGGATGGTCGTAATAAAATACCCCTAGTTTCAGATATACATTAATTTCGTGTATACAAGTACTTACTTTAGTAAAATGACATCACGTTAAACGAAGGAAATAGACGGTCATATAGAAATATATCGATACATGAATCTGATTAATATAAAAAATTACATAAATTAATTGGGAATAACTATCCCCAAACGGTAAGCATCACACACCACATGTCACCATGTGTGAAAACTCTTTCAGATTAAGATATTTAAGTCTCTCCACCTTACTGACCCAATTTCCGTGAACGTAAAACTTATAGGTATTTGTGACTGGTAAGGGGAGGACTCACTTTCTCGTACGGACGAAAGGACGAGAGAACGGTTGTGAAAAATCACCATTCT
Organism: Capra ibex; assembly: GCA_006410555.1. Lineage (NCBI taxonomy): Eukaryota > Metazoa > Chordata > Mammalia > Artiodactyla > Bovidae > Capra > Capra ibex. The sequence goes on from SJYO01032911.1 coordinate 16,701, forward strand.
AATTTTGAAACCATTATATAGACAACTCCTTTTTTATGGAAAGACAGTATCATAATTAAGTGTAAATAAATACTAAAACAAGTACAATCCTTTACCGTTGGGTGAAGTCACAAGAACGGACCTCTTAGGGTCCCTGCCCCCTCGGACCACCCCATGATAGATACCCCATCGTGTCTCAGTCTGTACTGACTTCGCTGAATCGTCGTCGTCGTCGTAAACTGTAAATTTAACAAAGGACATTTCAAACAGGAACAGGATAAAAATATAAAAACATGACTAAACATTTTCGAAAAACTATGATACTTTTAATTAGGAGACACAAGTATAATACCATTTATGAACAAAGGTCATACAGTGAACAGAAAACTGAAACAAGAAAGTACGGTATATATTCAAGAATAAAAGTATAGACTATAGTACGAAGTCAAGTCAAGTCAAGTCAAGTCAGTGAGCTAGCACAGACTGAGAAACGTTGGGGTACTTAGTGTCGTACGGTCCGGAGGGACAGGTAGTGGTTGAGGGTCTCAATTGAGTCTGAGTACAGGTAACTCAGCCACTACGGTAGGTCGGTAGAGTAGGAGACAACAGGGGAAAAGGAGGACGGAGGTTAGGGAGGGTCGTAGTTTCAGAAAAGGTTACTCAGTTGAGAAGTGTACTGTACCGGTTTCATGACCTCAAAGTCGAAATCGTAGTCAGGAAGGTTACTTGTGGGTCCTGACTAGAGGAAATCTTACCTGACTAACCTAGAGGAACGTCAGGTTCTCTGAGAGTTCTCATAAAAGGTTGTGGTGTCAAGTTTTCGTAGTTAAGAAGCCGTGAGCCGAAAGAAGTGTCAGGTTGAGAGTGTAGGTATGTACTAGTCACCTTTTTGGTATCGGAACTGATCTGCCTGGAAACAATCGTTTTATTACAGAGACGAAAACTTATACGATAGATCCAATCAGTATTGAAAGGAAGGTTCCTCATTCGTAGAAAATTAAAGTGCCGACGTCAGTGGTAGACGTCACTAAAACCTCGGGTTTTTTTATTTCAGTCGGTGACAAAGGTGACAAAGTGGTAGATAAACAGTACTTCACTACCCTGGTCTACGGTACTAGAAGCAAAAGACTTACAACTCGAAATTTGGTTGGAAAAGTGAGAGGAGAAAGTGAAAGTAGTTCTCCGAAAAATCAAGAAGTGAAAGACGGTATTCCCACCACAATAAACGTATAGACTCCAATAACTATAAAAAGGGTCGTTGGAACTAAGGTCGAACACGAAGAAGGTCGGGTTACAAAGAGTACTACATGAGCCGTACGTTCAATTTGTTCGTCCCACTGTTATATGTCGGAACTGTATGAGGAAAAGGATAAACCTTGGTCAGACAACAAGGTACAGACCTTTCCGGAAAAGAGTCTTTAATAAGAATTTCCTATGTACTACACTCTTTCTTTTACAATTCAAGTTCTAACGTATTTGTCACTAACTTGTTACTTACCAACTTACTTTCTTTCAACATTTTGTTTTTATGTACGAAACACGAAAAGTCCAAAAGAGTAATACAAAGACTTTCTTAACCGTCTTAAAGTAGTTTTATTTCTCTCAACGTTATACCTTTGAGTCTGTTCAAGTTGTAAAGGGTAACTTCTGAGAGAACCATTAACACTAAAAGAAGGCATTAATGTGAAGAAGGTAAAAGATAAAAGTCACTTCCACTACTGGACTATATGACATAATACATAAACAACGAAGTGACTCTCCCTATGTCCGACGACCACTGTACAAAAGACCTTAGTAACGAGTAAAAGAGAGTCTCCCTGATCTTCGACGAGAGGTCCCGACGAAGAGGCAAGTACTGGTGGTCCCGATGCGAAAGGTGTACCCCTAGGTCTCCGAGTGAAGGAACAAACAAGTCAACTTAGAGAGAACTGACCCTTCAACAAGGGACACAGAGTAGAATGAAATAAAATATCGGTGATTTCACCCTTCTATAATCTGATGAATGAAACGTCCCTTGATCTTTTCAGTCACCCGGTAGGAAAGTAAAATATCAAATTTTTGGATTCTAGAAAACTCCTTCCTGTTGAACCGTTACGGGACAGACCTAGTCTCCACTATAATCTCAGGTGTAAAAGACCAGACACTCGGTCTCGGAAAAGACTCAATATGCGGATGATATCTTATGTTTTTTCATCTACCTTTGATACACATTGTAAAACGGTCAATCTCTGTATGGACAGTTATCAAACTAAAGACTACTGAGTCCACCATTTCTTAGACGGACGTCACGTCCTTTGTCTCCTCTATACCCAAGTAAGGGACCCACACCTTCTAAGAGACCTCCTCCTTTACCGTCGGGTGAGGTCATACGAACGGATGTCTTAGGGTACCTGTCTCCTCGGACCGTCCGATATCAGGTACCCAACGTTTCTCATCCTGTATTGACTCGTGTATAAAATTAGACGAACACGGTCGATAAAAAAAGGAGACGGATGAAAAACCGTCATAACCACAATGTGACTAATTCTGACATACTCTCCCGATCCAAACGTCACACACCACACCAACCAAAGTTTAGGTGTCAACAAAACTCCCGACCCCCAGAGGACTTTTCTGACGACCTTACACTCTGTTGGTATCTGGACCGGAATCGGGGTAACCACGGTAATACATCGACGTATCGGAGGACCTTCAGGGAAGTGGACCTACTTGTAGTCAAAGGAGGAGACACTTCATCTCCTTCACTTTACGTTGGAGAAACTAAGGAGAATCCCAGTTTCAAAACTTTCACACTTAATCGAGATTGGTTTCACGTCACTTTCTCGGAAGAGGGTACGGTGAAACTTTATTCTTTCTTTTCGGTAACAAGAGACTGAATTTCATATAAAAAACAAAAGAAAAGGGGACTATAAAATACTACTCCTAAGAGTTTATAAGTCTTTTCAACTTTCGGAATGTCGTTTGTGAACATGTAGAACTCAGACGGTACTTCAAACAATATGAACGAAGTAGTGAATAGACAGATAGGTAATTCGTGAGAGTGAAAAAACCTACGTAAAGATAATTATTCATTTTACCGTCTGTAGGAATGTGAAAAGGGACTCATATGAGACACAAACTTGTCTCGAGACCGAGACAAACGAGTGGACGTGTACAGAGAGACTGGGGTATATGACACAATAAAAAACCATCACCTCTTCGAAGTCGAATAACTGTTACTCAAACGACCACGAACGGCAGTTGTAGGTTTCAATCTTAGGAATCTTTAGTTCAACTTACTTACATTCTCCTTTTATCTTGTCGTCGATGCCCGTCTTTAATTAGTCCTCCATTCTAAGTAGAACAATAGTAGTTCTCACCATAAAAAGGAGTTTAAAATTACAGAAGTGGAAGCCATATACCTCTTTATCGTTTTTAGAAATGATTACTTACACCATGATATGACAACACCTATAATAAATAGAAAGGTCTATTGTAGTAAAGAAATACTGAAGGTTCGTGTGGGATCTTAACATTACTTACTTTACCTTGTACTTCTACTTTATTCGATTTATATAAATCTGTCACAATTATCTCTTTTAAACAACAAAGAAATGATATCAATAACTATAAATGTTAAAAAAGAGTAGTTGACTGTCAACTTCATGAAATTTCTATTACTTTATTTCTTTTAATTTTGTCTTCTCTTTTCATTCACACTCTTCCTTAATCGACTCAAGGTCTTACTTAACCTTTCTCGAATAGCTCGTTTTAGACTCTGGGAAAATAGAGTACTTTTCTACTGGGAACTTTCTTAAGTTTTCGTGGTGCTCCATTATAACATTTTAGTAAATGACCAACCGGTAGACACCCGATGGAGAGGTCATCAAGAACCCCAGTTCGTATGTTTACCTTCGTCCCCTGAACTTTTCCTATACGTCTGTGGGAAAGACACTCTACCGACCTCCCTTCCCTGACGTCTACCATACCAGACCCTTACGACCCTTACCTTCTTTGAGTGGTTTCTTCGTCGTCGAAACTCCGAAGTAATTGTCGTCCTTCCTCTCCTAGTCTCTGTACTTTACCGACGACAGTGATTTCCTTTGTTTCGGGACCTTTTGACTATCCGGATGACTCGACAAAGTTCCTGAGTCGACTCCACCCGACACACCTGACTGTCATGTGGTTCAAGTCCCGAAGGTCCACTCCCGGGAACCCGTCGAGAGTCCTCCCACACATCATAACCGTTTCGACCTCTCTACCTCCACGAGTCCATCTCCTTGAACTCTCTCAACTTTGAGGAACCGAAGTCTTTCCGTCGGGTAAAGTACCTACTGAACCCAACTCATCTCATACCTTCCCTCGAGTTCTACCGTCCACCGACGATTAGATCCCGTTACCCTAACCAATCACCGACGGATTTTCTGTGACTCTTCGTTGAGACCCCTAAGATTACTGGTCTTCTTCTACCCGGTTCTGTTGTCTCAACGTTTACCTCTAAACTCCAGTACTTACCCTCGTTTTGTGTTACACGACGGTACCCTCGTCTCTACTCCAGAGATCCTACCTCCGTAGGTCCCAACGGTCACCGGTAAACTAGGACAGAAGGTCCGACCACCGACCTGTCCTCTATGTCTCCAACGGGTCATCGTCCTCCCACACACCCCTCCCTAAACTGGGTAACGAAATCTTTTTTGTCAAAAGAAACCATTCTCGGACAGAATGTGGTCTGATCTAGACCCTGGGACGAATGACACCTGTCCCCCCACGAAGGCAGTCATTTAAGAGAACTTTCATTCTCCGAACGAGGGTCACAGGCGGCAACGAATCTCGAAGAGTTTTTCTGGGAAAAAAAACAACAACAAACCAAAACAGACAACCAATAGGTAAAATAAAAAAATTATATTTAAATAAATAAAATTAACCTCCGATTAGTGTAATGTTATAACATAACCGAAACGGTATGTAGTCTACTTAGACGGTGCCCACATGTGCACAAGGGGTAGGACTTGGGAGGAGGGTGGAGGGAGGGGTATGATAGGGAGACCCAGTAGGGTCACGTGGTCGGAACTCGTAGGACATAGTACGTAGCTTGGACCAGATCGCTAAGCAAAGTGTATACTATAATATGTACAAAGTCACGGTAAGAGGTTTTTAGTAGGGTGGGAGAGGGAGAGGGTGTCTGACGTTTTCTTAGAAGGTGTGTAGACACAGAGAAATCGACAGAGCGTATGTCCCAGTAGTAACGGTAGAAAGATTTAAGGCATACATACACAATCATATGACATAACCACAAAAAGAAAGACCGAATGAAGTGAGACAAATTAACCGAGGTCAAAGTAGGTGGATTAATCTTGACTAAGTTTACATAAGAAAAATTACCGACTCATTATGAGGTAACACATACACATGGTGTCGAAAGAATAGGTAAGTAGACGACTACCTGTAGATCCAACGAAGGTACAGGACCTATAATATTTGTCACGACGCTACTTGTAACCCCATGTACATAGAGAAAGTTAAGACCAAAGGAGTCACACATACGGGTCGTCACCCTAACGACCCAGTATACTGTCAAGATAAAGGTCAAAAAATTCCTTAGAGGTGTGACAAGAGGTATCACCGACAGGATCAAACGTAAGGGTGGTTATCACATTCTCCCAAGGGAAAAGAGGTGTGGGAGAGGTCGTAAATAACGAACATCTGAAAACTTATCTTCGGTAAGACTGACCACCAGGACTCTACCATGGAGTAACACCAAAACTAAACGTAAAGAGACTATTACTCACTACGACTTGTAGAAAAGTACACAAACAATCGGTAGACATATTGATTTGTCTGTAAAGAGGTTTCTTCTGGACCAATAACTTCCCATTAATGTTGGGGAGACGTTCAAAACATATTCGTCAAGACCCTTAACCGGAGTGAATGTACCTTTCTTATCCGTAGAACTTCTGTAAAGAAGTTCTTTTACTCTATGGTCCCTTGTAAAGTACGTTTCTACCAGTGTTATTTCTGTCGTTACCGTTTGTGGAATGTCTTCGTTTTCTATAATTCTTCTCCATCGTTGTCATGTGTCTTCTAGACATATCTTCTGCAGAGTTATTAGGACTATTGGTGTCATCACACTAGTGAATGGATCTCGGTCTGTAAGACCTTATGCTTCAGTTCACCTGAAATCTTCGTAGTGATACTTGTTTCGCTGACTTGACGACAGATTTGATCCTTTTTATACTTTACAAAGTGATTAAACACTCAGTAGGAAAACGTCCCCGGTACGATGAGAAGAGACACAGTAAGATGAAAACATATATACGACAATTTCACTCATGATTGTTACAGTAGAAATTCTATACACTACTTCAGTCCTTCTCTTTATATGGTGTACTATAGTAAATTTACTCTTTACATCAAGTCAAGTCAACGAGTCAGTACAGACTGAGAAACGTTGGGGTATTTGGAGAGTCGTACGGTCCGGAGGGACAAGTAGTGATTGAATGTCTCAAATGGGTTTGAGTACAGACAACTCAGCCACTACGGTAGGTCGGTAGAGTAGGAGACAGTAGGGGAAGAGGACGGGAATTAGAAAGGGTCGTAGTCTCAGAAAAGTTTACTCAGTCGAGAAGTGTAGTCCATCGGTTTTATAACCTCAAAGTCGAAGTTGTAGTCGGAAAGGTTACTTGTGGATCCTAACTAGACAAAATCCTACCTGACCAACCTAGAGGAACGTCAGGTTCCCTGAGAGTTCTGAGAAGAGGTTTTTGTGTCAAACTTTCGTAGTTAAGAAGTCACGAGTCGGAACAAATATCAGGTTGAGACTATAGGTATGTACTGGTGACCTTTTTGGTATCGGGACTGATGTACCTGTAAACAACCGTTTCATTACAGAGACGAAAAAATTATACGATAGATCCAACCAGTATTGAAAGGAAGGTTCCTCATTCGCAGAACATTAAAGGTACCCACGTCAGTGGTAGACGTCACTAAGACCTCGGGGGGTTTTATTTCAGTCGGTGACAAAGGGACAGATAAACGGTCTTTCACTACCCTGACCTACGGTACTAGAATCAAAAGACTTACAACTAGAAATTCGATTGACAAAGTGAGAGGACAAAGTGATAGTAGTTCACCGAGAAATCAAGAAGTGAAAGACGGTATTACCACCATAGTAGACGTATAGACTCCAATAACTATAAAGAGGGTCGTTTGAATTAGGGTCGAACACGAAGGAGGTCGGGTCGCAAAGAGTACTACATGAGACGTACGTTCAATTTATTCATCCCACTGTTATATGTCGGAACTGCACGAGGAAAAGGGTAAACCTTGGTCAGGTAGCAAAGTACAGGTCAAGATTGACAACAAAGGGTTGGACATATGTCCAATGAGTTTTCCGTCCAGTCCACCAGACCATAAGGGTAGAGAAAGTCTTAAAAGGTATCAAATAACAGTGGGTGCGTTAGTTTCCGAAACCGTATCAGTGATTTCGTCTTTGTCTACAAAAAGACCTTGAGAGAACAAAGAAAAACTAGGTCGTCTAAAACCGTTAAACTAGAGACCAAGGAGACGGAAAAGATTTTGGTCGAACTTGTAGTCCTTCAAGTGCCAAGTGCATAATGATTTCGGACCGAACCTCTTAAAACTCGTCATTAAATGATCGTACACTCTATTCACGTTAACACGTCATCAAACTAGTAAAAAACGTAACGAAAAGAAACCCTAACCTTACTTATGACTGAAAAAGGTCAGGGCACCGGTGACGACTCAAAAGGTTTAAACGACTATATGACTCACGTCGTGGAAGTGTCGTAGTGTAAAATCCTAAACTTTATCGGGTTGACCTTAAGGTAGTGGAGGTATCGAAACAAACATCACTACGAAAGATTCCGGGTGAACTGAAGTGTAAGGTCCTACAGACGGAGATCCACTCACTAGTGTGATAGGACTAATATTCCCAGCACTTTAGAAAAAACATGTTAACAAGACACATAAGAATGGTGGAGAAGAATTATAGAAGAAGAAGACAATCCAGGTATCGTAAAGACAGGAAATAACTCGGGTAGAAACGTACTTTACAAGGGAACCATAGAGATTAAAAGAACTTCTCTAGGGATCAGAAAGGGTAAGACAACAAAAGGAGACAAAGAAACGTGACTAGTGACTCCTTCCGAAAGAATAGAGAGGAACGATAAGAAACCTTGAGACGTAAGTTTACCCATATAGAAAGGAAAAGAGGAAACGAAAAGTGAAGACAAGAAAAGTCTCGATAAACATTCCGGAGGAGTCTGTCGGGAAAACGAAAAAACGAAAGAAAAAGAATCCCTACCAGAACTAGGGACAGACAATATGTCACAGTACTTGGAGGTATGTGTCACGTAGTCCGTGAGACAGATAGTCTAGATCAGGGAATTTAGATCAAGAATGAAAGTGACACATAAGTATTCCCTAAAATAAATTCAGTATGGACTTAACAGAGTACCAAAAGGGATGAAAGAAGTTAAGTTTAGACTTAAACCGTTATTCCTCAAGTACTAGATTCGGTGTCAGTCGAGGACCAGAACAAAAACCACTGACACATCTCGAAGAAGTAGAAACCGACGTTTCTTATACTAGTTGGAATAAAACTACAACTCGTAGAACATTACAGGTACATATCTCAGAAGAGACACAACAACCTTCTCCCACAAACGACACTGGTGACGCAAGAGAACCGTCTTGAGAGAATCGGAAACAAGACGAAGTAAGATATGAGGGTTCCGGTTTAAACGACAGTGAGGTCCACAAAGAACTGAAGGATGAAAAACGTAGGGTCAGGGGATATTACTTTTCCTGTATAAAACCCCTACAATCGGATTTTCCAGAACATCCAGAAGTATCTTGGTAAGTTGAAGTCGAAGAAGTCGTAATGACCAAGTCCGTATGTGAACCTAATGGTACTATAACTTACCAAACGGAACCTTTGCTTGTCTCTAGTAAGACAGGAAAGTCTCTAACGTAGGTTCATGACATAAAACCTGAGAGAAAACTGACACTACCGATAAGGTACAAAAATATTCCCTAAGGACGGGCGTCATAATCTATATTACCAGCAGACTCAATTTAAGTGGGTAAGGTCAGGTAAAATCAAGCGACTAAGGATCTTACAGTTGCAAGCGAGAACGGTAGAAAACAAACTGGTGAAGGTTAAACGGAACTAAGTACCTGGATTGTAAAGTCCAAGGATACGTTATGACGAGAAATGTCGTAGCCTGGAAAGAAGATAGTGGTCAGTTGTGTTTGCCTGTACAGCCACTCTGTATAAGTACCTGTGTTCTCTTGTCTAAACAAAGGTTCCAACATCTCCCACCCTTACCTGACCTTCGAACCCCAATCGTTTAAGTTTGATATTATATATCCTACCTATATGTTGTTCCCCGAGGAGAAACCCGTACCTTGATATAGGCCATAGGAGACTATTTGGTATTACCTTTTTTATATAATTTTTCTATGTAAACATATTGACTCAACGACGAGATGTCGTCTTTAATTGTATCGTACCATTTAGTAGATTTGAAGTTATGACAAGTTTTTTTCTTCTAACTACTGACTAATCTAGTCTAGTCAGTCAAGTGTCTGAACTTGAGACCAAATCAGTTGACTAGATGTTTCTGAGGACTCTTCCAACGGCAAATACTTCTCGTGGTAGGGAAATAAGGTCGTGGACCTTACGGGGAAGGGAAGAACTGGACTATTTTAACAGGTCAGAAGTTTTAGGTCGACCTTACAGTCCAGGAGTACTACGGAGAGGACTGGGGAGTGACTACATGAGGAGGTCCGTAGTAAGTAGGACACCTCAGAGCTAAATGAAATCGACACTTTAGTAGTACAAACCAAACAGAAAGAGAGGGACTTATTTGACTCAACAACAACAACAAAAATTCCACTTCTGACTGGACATAGATATGTAGAAATACATACGTTGTGAGTCATACCGGAACTTATACACTATCCATAAGTCCCTTGTGTATGTACCTTCACACCAATAAACAAACCCCGTAGTAGAAAATTCAAAGTAAAATAATGACTTACTTATAAATCAAAGTAAAAAAAGAGACCGACTTCTTGAATTACTTAAAAGAAGTCATAGACTCTCTGCAATTACTTCGTTATTTTATTGATATCTGTTTCCTACGATCTTTATGTCCCATTACATTGAATTGTCAGGAACCCTCTACTCCTTCATGACAAAACACCCCTATTTTTCCGTTTTGTATGTGGAACATAACCTTGGAGAACTTTTAACAAGGAGATTTACAGGTAGGAAACAAAAGATCTTAAATCCTTCGTTACATAAACAAGTAGAGGAAACAAAAGAAATCGAACGAACCATTTTCAATTACGAAACGAGACGTCTTACTTTGTTTTCTTTAGATACGGGTTTCCGTCGAAGATGATTTTCTGTATCTAAACGACTCTCCGTCTCTTCGACTCGACTTCGTCTCTTAACTTCGGAAACTTAACATTCATTACACACAGGTAAAACCTGAAAGTCTTACTTACTCTGATTTTTCTTGATTTATACAGACGACGACGACAACCACGATTCAGTGAAGTCAGTACAGACTGAGACACGCTGGGGTATCTGCCTTCGGGTGGTCCCAGGAGGCAGGGACCCTAAGAGGTCCGTTCTTAGGTGGGACCTCACCTAATGGCAAAGGAAGGGGTTACGTCCTTTTACTTTTCACTTTCACTTCAACGGGTCAGCACGGACTGAGTATCGCTGGGGTACCTGGCGTCGGGTGGTCCGAGGAGGTAGGTACTCTAAAAGGTCCGTTCTCATGACTTCACCCAAAGGTAACGGAAGAGGCTTTATACAGACGTATAAGATTATTATTGACGTCTCATCTCAAGAACTAACATTTCCACAATAGTGGATCGAAGTTCCGTGTGAAGTCCAATTTACTTCTACTCGTAAAACAAAAACTTTATAACCAGTGACCCTACTTTCGTCTTCCTCTATGGTAGTAGTCCAATCTCACCCGGGACTGTCTATTAAACCTCTTCGCTTTTTGTGAAATTGTCTAGTATACAAAGGGTAATCACAGTTTGTAAGTCTAGAGTGTCAAAGTATACACATACCATAGACTTAAGGTCTGTCGTTTTGGACAGTATAACTGTATGAGACGACCGTTTTTTCCCGTTGTATTACCGAGACTCAAGTGAACATGACCCTCTTTGACAAAGTACATTACACACACAACGAAAAAATTCACGAATGATCACAAAGTAAGAAGTATAGAATGGTCCCTAATTATTGTCGGAGTCGTCAACATATCCAATACATTATTCGGAAGAAAGGTCAAACCATAGACGGTAATTAGTCGTGAGTATCTATGTGGTCTTTAGAAGAAAGGAATTTTCTAAACGGAAGTAAAAGTACTTACAACAAAAGAGTAAACGTATCCGAGTCAAGTAAACTAAAGAAGAGATACGGTTGGAATGAGAAAAACCGTTATGACTTCTCTATTTAACTGGTATTCCCTTTTTTCCTTTAGTTAAACCCGTAACTATCAACCACCAATACATTAGTGAATAAATGGAGGTGAAGGGGAGGAGGAGGAAAGATTCATATGACTTTCCCTTTCCCAATCAGCAGTCAGTACAGACTGAGAAACGCTGGGGTACCTGACATCGGGTGGTCGGAGAAGACAGGTACTTTAAGGGGTCCGTTCCTATGACCTCACTCAACAATAAAGAAAGAGGTTCCCTAGAAGGGTTGGTCCTTAGTTTGGGTCCAGAGGACGTAGTGTCCGTCTAACAAATGGTAGACTCGGTAGTGTCTTCGTATAGTATGTTTGATTTGTTGGTATGGTCACATGTCTAATTGGTCGTCTCCCTCGATTGTGTCTGGAAAATAGGAAACGAACCGTCAGAGACAAGGGATCGTAAAGACAAAGAAGTGAACTAGACTCAAGAACACTTGGGTCAAGGGACCGAGACCTCGACTAAAATACGAACTGAACTCCAAAGTGGTAGTGTCGATAAGCAAAGAAGTCACAACGATACAAAACTAACTAGGTAGATAGAAAACGAGAGAAAAGTCATAAATGAAAATTATAACTTATTCAAGTGACCATAACTTGATCATAACTAAATCATCTAATAGTTTGTGGTTTTAATTTAGAAGACAGAAATTATCGATACCTCGATCATTCAATTTGGAGTGTCAATCTTTGTTATAATATTTTCTTTGTTCGTGAACTTACAACATTGATTTCAAACCGAACATCAAAACATTGAATTTTGTTAGAAAATGGGAAATTAATGTTAATGAACAGTGAACACTAGTAAAAAAAATTACATTTGGTAGAGGATACTCCTTGGTGAAACCACTACCGTAAAAAAGGTGTGAGGGGTCAGTCTCTTGATACCTCAAGTTGGCCATGAAGTTAGTATCCAGTCGGGGATTTTATTACCCACTGAAGATCAAGAAACAAAAATTGAGTGGTCGGTTCTGTAAGTGTCTTGTACCCCCTACAAGACACCCTGATTTTTGTGTACCATAGAAAAGGGGTTATAATTATAAAAAGATTAAACTGAATATACAAAAACGATTAAAGTCCCGGGTCTTCGATGGTCTTTTTTTGTTTACGTACTGACTACCTGACTGCTCCGTTCTCTACTTATATTTCTCGGAACTCCTCTGGATACTGGTCTTCGACTTCTTGTCTGAAGAATTCATTAACAACCCGTAGAATTTTTTCTTTTATTTCATAACACAAACTTAATTCAACTACCTTTGTGTCGTTGTAATTACTTCATCTATTTTGATCATAAAATCTCGTTTTAGGTCACAAAGAATTTTTTTTTATGTACAAAAGTAACTGTCAGTCCAAAAAGGGTACTTATAAACTCAATTCTACCAAAATTTTTCTATGTCATGTTCCTTATCGTAGGAGACGACAGAAAACAGTGAAGAGTTCACAAATAACTTCCGGACACTAAAACGAACTTAAAGAATCCCGTGGAACATTGAAGGACTCTTCGATATTTTACCCTTACTACCAATAAAAATAGAAAAGGAGATGGGGTGAGTATGACGGTAACTCTACCTTATAGATTACTACACATTTAATACGACGAATAAACAATATCATAAACAACTAGACATAAGAAAGTTCTAAGACGTTTCGGTCTTAGGTTCTTTGTTTACCTTAATTGATACATTTTGTTTTTTACTATCTTTCTTTTCTTTTATACTTAGTGATACTATGTCACCGAAAGGAGAGTCAAGTTGAGTCAAGTCAAGTCAGCGAGTTAGTACAGACTGAGAAGCACTGGGGTCTCTGACGTAGTACGGGCCGGAGCAATAGGTGGTGGTCGAGGGTCTCAGGTGGGTTTGAGTACAAGGAACTCAGTCACTACGGTAGGTCGGGAGAGTAGGAGACAACAGGGGAAGAGGACGGGAGTTAGAAAGACTCGTAGTTCCAGAAAAGTTTACTCAGTCGAGAAACGTAGTCCACCGGTTTCATAACCTCAAAGTCAAGAATGTAGTGAGGAAGGTTACTTGTGGGTCTTGACTAGAGGAAATCCTATCTGACCAACCTAGAGGAACGTCAGGTTTCCTGAGAGTTCCGAGTAGAGGTTGTGGTGTCAAGTTTTCACAGTTAAGAAACCACGAGTCGAAAAAAATGTCAACTTGAGAGTGTAGGTATGTACTGGTGACCTTTTTGACATCAGAATTGATCTGTCTGGAAACAATTGTTTCGTCACAGAGACGAAAATCTACGAACCGAAAGGAGATCAGACTCAAAGTAACACAAAAATACCAATCACAGAATCACGTCTCCGTAATTCACATATCCATCATTGAAAAGAGAGGTCACGAGTCACATTACAGACCGTATTTCATTCACAAGTGAATTATAAATAATCGTGGTACTTAAGTATCACTTCACTACTGACTGAGTTGTATCATCGAGACCTACAAAGAATTAGTAACCGGAGTGAACAGGTATTAAACAGTAATATCAGGTACTATATTATGGCAGTTTGTAGAAAATCCAATACGAGATTATATTAAGATTATTTTATGTCAGGAAAAGACACCTAGTAAAAACTGTACTGTAGGTGTATAAAATACCTAAAAAGGCGTATGAAATCTCTATTTGAGATTTCTTAGATATCAACAATTTAAAATCCTTATTCTTTTATTCACACATACAATCGAAGTATATCGACCCCTCATCCCTTGACAATCCATAGAAACAGAACGAGACGTCCAGGAGTATACTGAAACCGTCCACAACTCCAAGATTCCTATAAATGGTGACATCATGAAGAAAGGAAAGAGATTAGAGACTTGGTCTTTCAATAGACGATCGTCGACAACGTCTACCATTTTAAGGTACTTTTATACTGAAACCATAGTGGTCAGAATTATATTACGACAACTGTCACCAAGAGTCATGACAAAAGTCAAGGAATCCCGTTTTCCAGAAGACGAACTCTCACCCTTCCATCCTGTCTACCTAACCTTCACTGACTGAATAATAGTAAACTCCAAATCTCAGACGTCATATGTCACATTTCATTCATTTAAATCAAACAAAAAAATCAAGAACAGAAACATACATACACACACACACACAAACACACACACACACACACAGTGACCTGAGGTCGACTCTTTGTCACGGGAGATATTCGAGTTATTGTTGGGTAGTAAAACACGAACTCAAAAGTCTGGGTCAAATGTCCTGACGTCGTCTAAAAGGACCTGAAAGATATCGGTCTTAAATCTGGGGACCGGAATCATAACTCACGAGAACTTCAAGTAAGTAACAGGACAAGTCACAAGGAGACACGAGACCATGGTATCTATTCGAGTAGTAACTGTCGTCAGACGGGTCCCTTCACTAGTCCTTGAGTAAAAGTAGGAAGACTAAGAGTCCATAGTCGAACTTGACTTCCTCCTGATGTAGTGATCTTGATTGTCTGACTACCTTTCACTTTCCTTCTTATTTCCACTAAGAGCCCGACCCCGTGTTAAGACATAAAAAGTGAAAATTGTATCCAATAATCGAAGAATTCAACCCATGGGGAAGATGTAGTAACAACGATATTTGACTGTGTCAAAAACAGGAAAATGAAAATACGTTACTTTTTTTAGTCAGAAAGGGATACAAAAACATTTGGAACACATTAAAAACATATAAGTATTTCTAGTCTCGAAATGACCATCTTAAAATAAGTTGAAATAAAGTCATATAAAACTACTTATCTAGACACTACAGTTCTTTCACCGTCGTTGAACGACGGCATTGAATTATGATGAGACTTGGTACTCTAAAATAAAAAAAAATTGGATCCTCTTTAAAATAAACAGGGATCACTGGAACAATGAATAAAAAGAATCGAAGATTGTATTATAACTCCGAATTCTATAAAATAAAAGTGTATATTGGAGCATTTGATAACATATGTAATGAGGTTCTGGTCCTTTCAACCCATTAAAAAACTAGAAAGTTCATAAAATGTAACGTCACTGAAAGATCCTTGATCGGATTCTGTTCTCAAAACCCAACTATAAAGTTTACCTAAAGTCTCCCATTTGGTCCCGACTCATCAACCAGGAATAGTCTTCCAATCAGTCTGATTATCATTATGAAGAAATCGTTAAACCAAAACGGTCCATCAATCGAACACTGAAAAACTACTACGTAACATATATACGAATACAATCTACTTCACTTTTACTGTTTTATTATTGACGTCTTAGAACGGTTTCGTCAGACAGAAATTCCTTTAAGTATCGACAACCGTATTCCTGGGGTGTAAGGTGTGTCCACCATATTTAGACCACTGAACACACATCGTCCTTCACATGGTGCACATACGATTGAAGGCTAATGGGTAACTCATTATCCTGAATGAACGAGTGATTACAAAAAGTCCGGGTTACAGACGATGAAATATAGAAAAAAACCACCGCCCCCACCCCCGCCCCCCCCGTGCGTAAACCCGACACGGTGAACAGAACACTCTAAAATAAGGAAGTAGTTACTGACTTGGAGGTGAGGGCCGTCACTTACGTACCTCATAATTACTCACCTGGTGATCCCTTAAGGACGACGATAAAATCTACTACTCTACATTACGAGTAATCGAGACCGTATGACCGATATTTACTAATTTACTGAAAACATAAGTGACCATTTTGAAATACTACAAATCAACGAACTAAGACAGAAAGTCTTTTTCGATATGTAAACGTTCTCCTTGAACGTCGAGAATTAACATTTTTCCTTCTTGAGTCAGTAAGTCATTTGACACATTTTCTTGAACTCCATTAACAATTGGTATAACTAAAAAACTTTATCTACAACCTGTTGTGTCCTTTAAAATAGAAGTCAGTGTGTATTAAATAGAGGTCACTAGAACCATACAAACCTGACAAATAATATACTGAGTTCTCCCGTTACTGACTTGAATTAAGTTATCAAGAAGTAAATTTAGAAACAGAGGATCTCTTCGTATCTTTTTCGTACAGGAAATCCCGGGTCTCAGTAGGAAGTTAGAGGAAGTGACAAACACACGGAAACCCGTTCTAGACACTGGAGTCTAGAAAATAGGTATTTGAGACCCTATAACAAGTGTAGAGTACCCTCCCTGAAGTCGACTAAAGACACGGAAAGGGCATCGTCCACAAACGTAAGATAAGTCAAAGAAGAGAGAAGAGTCGTGGTCCATTTTTAAAGATAGGGATATAGTCCTAGAGTGTCTGATTTAGTTTGACTCTCCGTAAAAAGTGTGTCAATGAGAAAAAGACAAAAAAAGACATGAACGATATATTTCCTGTTTTGACCTTGAAGTCTACTATTTTTATCCAAGACATATATTTTAAACAAAGACGTTGACTTTACAAAATAAACTCGTGAAATATCAAAGAACAGAAGTTTGTTCTCTATATAGTCTGACTCCCTTCCTCTCATGGCGGGTTGTGGAATCACCATAGACAAAGTGGAAAAACACAACTTTGTGTCTGTACAATAATTTAGACACTACCGAAAACCCAGGAATCAACGTAAACCTTTTACTCTACTATTAGACTTCCTAAACGATACATCCTGTCCCAAGACGTATTTAGCTCAACACACTTGAACGGAGTCAAGTTCTTATCTTCAACAATTTCAGTCCTAGTAGAACAATGTCTCTTGGTCTGGTCGTTTGACTGGTACTAATTTAATACGGTGTCTGGACTCTCGTCTGACACTCACAAATGGATGAGTCAGGATATCTCAGCGACAAGGTTATATTCAAAAGGAAAAGGTTAAGGTCGAACTCTACCTCAGACAATTTCGAGTGACAAACCGTAATTGTTTCGTTTTGGTGTACGATTCACTCTTCCAATTTCTCTACTCGTTGATAAGTGATGACTTTCTTCCTTATGACCTCGAAGTCCGCGTTTTATTTGATGAATTTGTTGTTCACCTTCTGTACTTTTCACTTTTGAACGTAGAGGATTTGGCATTCAGAAAAAAAAATTATATACTAAACATTAAGTACAATCTAAGTATAATCCTTTGACGAAAGAACCGATGTGGTACTCTTATACCCTAAAATCTAGGGGTTGGTTTTTAATTTGGGTACAGGGTACACTTTCACGAATGGTGACTTGGTGGTCCTTTCAGGGTCCTTTGACGAGATGCCCTCCGAAGTTAACCTTTCTAAAATATTCTAATTTTAAGAGTCTAACTTTAAGGTAGAAAAAACGAACGATAAGGCATTAAGTATCACAGGATTCTTCTTACAAAAATTTCAAATTAGAAATATAATGTTATATCAACTAAATGTCATAACATAGTCATAGTTCTGATCTCGTTTCTCTAAGACAATATGTATACATGTATAGGTAAGAAGAGTCTAAGAAAAGAGTATATCTAGTAATCTAATAACTCAGTTCAAGGGAATAATCAATAGATAAAGCATATACTATGACACAGACAATTAAGGTTTGAGGAGTAAAATAGGAAGCGGGACGGAAAGGGCACACGATTAGTATTGAAAAAAAACTTCCGATATACGGACGACATAAAACATTTATTCAAGTTAACATAATGAAAAAATCTAAGGTGTATATTCACTATAGTATTCTACAAACAGAAAAAGACAGACTTAACGAAGTGAATCATACCATAAGAGATCAACGTAGGTACAACGATGTTTACCTAATAAGGAAAAAACATCGACGTATTATAAGATAGCATATATACATGGTGTAGAAGAAATAGGTAAGTAAACAGTCACCTGTAAACCAACGAAGGTACAGGACCGATAACATTTATCACGACGTCACTTGTAACCTCACGTACATAGAAAAGTCTAATACCAAAAGTGGTCTATATACGGATCGTCACCCTAACGATCTAGTATACGATAAAGACACAAATCAAAACATTTCTTGGAGGTACGACATGAGAAATTAGCAACATGGTCAAATGTAAGGATGGTAGTCACATCCTATCAAGGGGAAAGAGGTACGGGAGAGGTCGTAAATATAAAACATCTGAAAAACTACTATCGGTAAGACTAACCACACTCCAATATAGAATAACATCAAAAGTCAACGTAAAAAATTATAAGTACTATAACTTGTAAAAAAGTAAACGAAAAACCGAAAGACCTAACGAAAAACCGAAAGACCTACCGAAAAACCTCTTTACAGATTTAGAAAACGGGTAAAAAGTTAACCCAATAAACTTGACGTACTCGACAAACATATAAAACCTCGAATTAGGGAACAGTCAGTGAAATAAACTTTTACAAAAGAGGGTAAGAGACTCACCAGAAAAGTAAGATAATACCAAGGGAAATGACACGTTTTCGAAACTTCAAATTAAGTCAGGGTAGACAAAGAAAAATAAAAATAAAAGTAACGACAGCCTCCACCTAGGTTTTTCTATAAAGATGTCAACTATAGTCATAACACACAAACGGATACAAAAGGAGATTCTTAAAAATATTATAGACCCTAATTACATGTAGATCCGGAAAATTAGGTAAACACCAAATAAACCACATAGTACAAGTTTTTATAAGACTAAAGTAAGAAAATGTACAACAACATATCAAAAGGGTCATGGTGAACTTCTCTGACAGAAAAGAGACAACATATAAGAACGGAGAACAGTACTTAATTAACTCGTATCCCTGTATCCAAATAGAGACCTGAAGACAAAACAAGGTAACTAGATATAAAGACAGAAACACGGTGATGGTATGACAGAACTACTGACATCGAAATATTATATCAGACTTCAGTCCCTCCGACTAAGGAGGTCGACGTAAGACGAAAGAGTTGTAATAGAACCGATGAGACCCAGAAATTGTTCTTTAACGATTAACAAGATCAAGACACTTTTTACACCAACCATTAAAGTATCCCAAATGTGACGTAGATTTAACAGAACCCAGTCAGTCAAGTGAGCGAGTCACCACAGGTTGAGAAACACTGGGGTACTTAGTGTCGTGCGGTCCGGAGGGACAGGTAGTGGTTGAGGGCCTCAAGTGAGTCTGAGTGCGGGTAGTTCAGGCACTACGGTAGGTCGGTAGAGTAGGAGACAGTAGGGGAAGAGGAGGACGGGGGTTAGGGAGGGTCGTAGTCTCAGAAAAGGTTACTCAGTTGAGAAGCGTACTCCACCGGTTTCATGATCTCAAAGTCGAAGTCGTAGTAAGGAAGGTTTCTTTAGGGTCCCGACTAGAGGAAATCTTACCTGACCAGCCTAGAGGAACGTCAGGTTCCCTGAGAGTTCTCAGAAGAGGTTGTGGTGTCAAGTTTTCATAGTTAAGTAGCCGCGATTCGGAAGAAGTGTCAGGTTGAGAGTGTAGGTATGTACTGGTGTCCTTTTTGGTATCGGACCTGATCTACCTGGAAACAACCGTTTCATTACAGAGACGAAAACTTATACGATAGATCCAACCAGTATTGAAAAGAAGGTTCCTCATCCGCAGAAAATTAAAGAACCGACGTTAGTGGTACACGTCGTTAAAACCTCGGGGGTTTTCATTTGAGACTGTGATAAAGGTGACAAAGGGGCAGATAAAGGGTACTTCACTACCCTAGCCTACGGTACTAGAAGCAAAAGATTTACAACTTGAAATTCGGTTGAGAAAACGAGAGGAGAAAGTGAAAGTAGTTCTCCGAAAAATCGAGGAGAAGTGAAAGACGGTATTTCCACCACAGTAGACGTATAGACTTCAATAACTATAAAGAGGACCGTTAGAACTAAGGTCGAACACAAAGAAGGTCAGGTCTCAAAGAGTACTACAAGAGACGTATCTTCAATTTATTCGTCCCACTGTTATATGTCGGAACTGCATGAGGAAAGGGCTAAACCTTGGACAGACAACAAGGTACAGGTCAAGATAGACAGCGAAGGACTGGACGTATGTCTAAAAAGTTTTCCGTCCAGTCCACCAGACTATAAGGGTAGAGAACTTCTTAAAAGGTGTCAAATAACACTAGGTGTATCAGTTTCCGAAACCGTATCAGTTATTTCGTCTTTATCTACAAAAAGACCTTGAGAGAACGAAAAAGGTACTAGGTCTCCTACCACCATTAAACTAGAGACCAAGGAGACGGAAAAGATTTTGGTCGAACTTGTAGTCCTTCAAGTACCAAGTGCATAAAGACTTCGGACCGAACCTCTTAAAACTCGTAATGAAATGATCGTACACTCTACTCACGTTAACACACCATCAAACTCCTAAGAAACCGTAACGGAAAGAAACCCTAACGTTACTTTTGACTGGAAAAGGTCAGAACACCGGTGACGACTCAAAAGGTTTAAACAACCGTATAACTCACGTCGTGAAAGTGTCGTAGTAGAAAGTCCTAAACTTTATCGAGTTGACCTTAAGGTAGTGGAGATGATCGAAACAAGCATCACTATGAAAGTTTCGGGGTGAACTGAAGTGTAAGGTCCTACAGACCGAGATCTACTCACTAGTGTGACAGCACTAATAGGTCCAGCACTTCTAGACAAAACATGTCAAGAAGACACATAAGAACGGTAGAGAAGAATTATAGAGGACGAAGACAATCCAGGTATGGTAAAGACAACAAATAACTCGGGTTGAAACGTACTTTGTAAGGGAACCATAGAGACTAAAAGAACTTCTCTAGAGATCAGAAAGGGTAAGACAACAAAAGGAGATAAAGAAACGTGACTAGCGACTTCTTCCGAAAGAATAGAGAGGAACGATAAGAAACTTTGAGACGTAAGTCTACGAATATAGAAAGGAAAAGAGGAACCGAAAAACGAAGAGAAGAAAAGTGTCGATAAACATTCCGAAGGGGTCTGTCGGGAAAACGAAAAAACGTAAAGAAAAAGAATCCCTACCAGAACTAGGGACAGAGGACATGTTACAGTGCTTGGAAACAGGTATCAAGTAGTCCGTGAGGTAGATAGACTAGATCCGGTAATTTAGATAAAGAGTGAAGGTGACATATTAGTATTCCCTAAACTAAATCAGTATGGACTTACCACATCGCCAAAAAGGACGAAAGCAGTTAAATTCAGACTTAAACTATTATTCCTCAACTACTAGACTCGGTGTCAGTGGAGGACCAGAACAAAAAATACCTGACATATCTCGAAGAGGTAGAAAACGACGTCTCTTATATTAGTTAGAATAAAGCCACAACTGGTAGACCACTACAGGTCCACATCAAACGGTACTGGTCACGTAAAAGAACCGTTTTGAGATAATCAGAAACGGGACGAAGTTAGGTGTAAGGTTCCGGTTTATACGGACAAAGAGGTCCACAAAGAACTGAATGATGAAAACGTAAGGTCAGGGGATATTACTTTTCCTGTAGAAAAAACCCCACAACCAAGATTTTCCAGAACATCCAGAAGTATCTTGGCAAGTTAAAGTCGAAGAAGTCGTAATGACCAACCCCGTATCTGAACCTAATGAGATAACTTACCAAACGGAACCTTTACTTGTCTCCAGTAAGATAGCAAAAACTCTAACGTAGGTTCATGACGTAAAGTCTGAGAAAACAACTGGTACTACCGATGAGGTAAAGAAGACTCCCTAAGGACGGACGTCATCATCTATATTACCAGTAGACTCAATTTAAGTGGGTAAGGTCAGGTAAAATCAAGCGACTAAGGATCTTACAGCTGCAAGTGAGAACGGTAGAGGACAAACTGGTGAAGGTTAAACGGAACTAAGTACCTGGACTGTAAGGTCCAAGGATACGTTATAACGAGAAATGTCGTAGCCTGGAACGAAGATAGTGGTCAGTGTAGGTGTCGACCCATAACAAAAACGAAACCGAGGTAGGGAAGTAAGAAAGACCTCAATGAAGAGGTGACTGGAGGTCATCGTATGACCCGTGGATGACTGGACCCCTCATGGAGAAAGTCATAGGATAGTAAAACGGAAAAGTATGACAAGTACGCCAAGAGTTCCGTTCTTATGACTTCACCAAACGGTAAGGGAAGAGGTCACCTGGTGTAAAACAGTCTGGAGAGGTGGTACTGGACGGGTAGAACCCAACGGGGTACCCGTACCGAATCAAAGTAACTCAATCTGTTACGACACCAGGATCACACTAATCTTACTCATCAAAAAGACACTCATACCAAAGTCACACAGACGAGAACTACGGGAGAACGTTATGGATGGTAGAATGAACTCAAAGAGAATGGAACCCACACCCCATAGAGAAATGTCGACGAGGTCATTTCGTGTCGGCGACGAGGAATTGGAACCTACTCCCCATAGAGGAGTGGCGGCGGGAAGTACTGGAAGTTGCACCCTACCGAGGAGATCCGGGAGGACGCGGGTGTGTCGGTGGTGAGGAACCCACACCCCAACGAGGAGGGACAGCGGAGGGACCGGAGCCCGCACCCCAACGAGGAGGGTCGGAAGCGGGAACTGGAGCCTGCGTGCCATCAAGGAGGACCGGCGGCAGGGACCGGAACCTGCGCCCCATCGAGAGACGGTACGAATCACGCGGCCGACGGCGGTGGCGGACGATTAACGGAACCCATCATATCAGTAAAAGTGTCATAACTTAGAAGGTTGGGTTCTTATATCATTTGGAGAGGTAAACAGAACAGTAAGTAATAGTCGAATGGAGGTATGTCTAGAAAACGAGGTAGTTATCCAAATAAGGATGACCCTCAAGATCCTCAAGGACGAAGGGACTGGGAGGTCCGGGTTCCCGACCATCGTTTGTCGGACCGGAGTAATCGTCACATCCCTTGATGACACCGATCCATAAATAAGAAAAATAACGTCACCATCTATACTAATAAAGGAATTAAGGAGAAAGAGTAGAAAGTAACAATCACATACCTTTATATTTACTAAATAGACATAATTAAAATATAGCACATTCAAACGGTTTAAATAACTGCTCGAGACAGTCAGGACCCACAAGTAACCTCCCTTACTGCAACTTCGACTTTGAGGTTATGAAACCGGTGGATTATGTCTCTCGACTGAGTAAACTTTTCTGGGACTACAACCCTTTCTGACTCCCGTTCTCCTCTTCTCCTACTGTCTCCTACTCTACCAACCTACCGTAGTGACTGAACTACCTGTATCCAAACCCACCTGAGGTCTTCAACCACTACCTGTCCTTCCGGACCGCACGACACCAAGCACCCCAGCGTTTCTCAGCCTGTACTGACTCACTGACTTGACTTGACTAATGAAAAGACCACCGTAGAAATCCTAAAAGATACATATCATATTATCGCACACGTTTGTCTCAAAATGAAGAAGAAAAGGTCAAACTTAAGAAAAGTAGAGAAAAAGAAGTTACTAACGGTACCGATCCTGAATTTCGAGAGAGAAGAGTTAAGACCCTCAAGGACGGAGTGACTGAAAGGTCCGGGTTCCCGACCATCGTTTGTCGGACCGGGGTAATCGTCAGATCCCTTGATGTAGTAGGAAACACCGACCCCTGGTCGGATTCAGTCAGACGCAACTTCCGGAGAGACCACTAGGTTTAACCCTTACGGTAGACGAAAGACGGACCTGGGATTCTCAACGACTCTCTATGTGTCTAACTAATCTGGAGTCTCGTAAGTACCTATCCAAAACTATCACAAGGAAGAGATGGAGATACGAACCATATCCCCTCTCTGTCTGCAAGTTCAATTAAATTCTTAAACTTTCTTGAGACAATGTACCTCCTGAGTTGTTTATCATTTTAAACGAAAATACATATAATTTAATAAAACAAAACTTTAAAGACACCGTCTTGACGAGCAACAGGTACGCTATCTCGACTACTTTTATCACACGTACGTGTTTTTCCTTATTGTTAAACTTTGAAGAATTCGACGAAAATTTTCATCTCATTCTTAATTTCTAAAATTTTAAATTTTTTATTTTTTTATTTATTTTAATTTTTCTTTTTTTTTTTTTTTCTTTTAAAGTCCAACTATTGTTGGTCCGAGAAGATGGAAGGATCCGGATCGAGTCGGTAGAGGTCTCGATGATTAAAAAGTCTTTCTTAATTTCTTTCGTTGTGTTCGACAACGTAGACTCGTATTCCTCAAGTTTTGGGTGTTTGTTCGAGACGTTTTTGTCGAAGTTTTGCTTCACTCATAACGAAGAACACGTCGGTCCCTAACCCGGTCAGACGACGTATTTGCACGCTTGAACCGGGTACGGTGCAACCACATTTCCCCCAAATGAAATTTTAATCTCGAGGGGATTCCATGATTTCCCACACGAAAGAGTAGACTCTCTTGAGAGGTCACTAGTACACTGAAATGTAAGTATTATCAGTGTTTAGGTCTCCGTTCGTTTGAGTGACTTTGTGTGTTAACACGTTTAGGACCACCACGGGTGTCACCGTCCCGGAACCTTTATGACGACGGTAGAGACACCACAGATGGGTACAGGACCTCATCAACGAAATTGTACGTACATTGTTCTCCACTTTTAAACAAAATAAAGAACAGTAAAACATCCCTGGTACACGTAACTCCTAATTCCCATCTAACGACGAGTCTTAACCGTTTTGCCTTTTTCTCTTATTCGGGTTACTCTCATAACGAGGGAAACTTCGCTCGACACTAAAGGAGACGTAAATAAAGAGAAGAAGAGACTAAAAGACGTCTAACTCGTGAGGTGGGTCGACTTCCGGGTCTATAATCTTATACTACGAAGAAAGTTCTCCAATTGACACGTCCAATGGCTAAATTTTAGTGTTGACTTTGTTTGAGTTTATCCAATCTCTGTAAAATTGTAGACACACACACACACACACACACACACACACACACACACATTTTGAAGACTGTAAATATTTGTAAATTACTGACAATGAGTAACTTAAAAATGATTAAGAGTATCATCCCCTTTTGAGGGGTGTACCGAGTCACCATTTATTTGGAGGACAGTCACGTCCTCTGTGTCCAAACTCGGAACCCAGTCCTCATAGGGACCTCCTCTTTTACCGTTGGGTGAGGTCATAAGAACGGACCTATTAGGTTTCCTGTCTTCTCGGATCCCCCGATCAGAGACCCTAGTGTCTATTAGTCTGTGCTGACTCGAGTGTCGTCTAGTATCCCTTTTCAGTATCTCTACACGGTAGAGTCTTCAGTTTGAGATACAGGTAAAGTCCCCTTGGTAGGTCCACAAGTCGATTGCCCTGAACAAAAGTGTCCACGGCACCCTAACCCCCTTGGAGTATGGTGTCTATCCACTGTAGTCAAGTCAAGTCAAGTCAGCGAGTCAGTACAGGTCGAGAAACGTTGGGGCATTTGACATCGTGCGACCCGGAGGGACAGGTAGTGGTTGAGGGTATTAAATGGGTTTGAGTACAGGTAACTCAGTCACTGCGATAGATTGGTAGAATAGGAGACAACAGGGGAAGAGGGGGACGGGAGTTAGAAAGGGTCGTAGTCCCAGAAAAGTCTACTCAGTTGAGAAGTGTAGTCCACCGGTTTTATAACCTCAAAGTCAAAGTTTCAGTCAGGAAGGTTAGTTACTTGTGGGTCCTGACTAGAAATCCTACCTGACCAGCCTAGAAGAACGTTAGGTTCCCTGAAGAACGGTAGTTCTCAGAAGGGGTTGTGGTGTGAAGTTTTCGTAGTTAAGAGACCACGAATCGAAAGAAATATCAGGTTGAGAGTGTAGGTATGTACTGATGACTTTTTTGGTATCGGAATCGATCTCTGTAGAAACACCTGTTTCATTATACAGATGAAAAATTATACGACAGATCCAACCAGTATTGAAAAGAAGGTTACTCATTCACAGAAAATTAAAGTCCCGACGTCACTGGTAGACGTCACTAAAACCTCGGGTCTTTTTTATTTCAGTCGGTGAGAAAGGTGACAAAGGGGTAGATAAACGACACTTCACTACCCTGGTCTACGGTACTAGAATCAAAAGACTTACAACTCGAAATTCGGTTGAAAAAGTACGAGGAGAAAGTGAAAGTAGTTCACCGAGAAATCAAGAAGTGAAAGACGGTATTCAAACCACAGTAGAGGTATAGACTCCAATAACTATAAAAGGGTCATTAGAACTAAGGTCGACACAAAGGAGGTCGGGTCGCAAAGAGTACTACAAGAGACGTGTCTTCAATTTATTCGACCCACTGTTATATGTCAAAACTACCTGAGGAAAAGGATAAACCTTGGTCAGACAACAAGGTACAGGTCAAGATTGAAAACGAAGGACTGGACGTATGTACAAAGAGTTCTCCGTCCAGTCCACCAGACCATAAGGGTAGAGAAAGTCTTAAAGGGTGTCAAATAACACTAGGTGTGTCAGTTTCTGAAACCGTATCAGTTATTTCATCTACATCTACAAAAAAGAACTTGAGAGAACGGAAAAGTTATTAGGTCTCTTACAACCGTTACTAGAGACCACTATCACTGTATCTACGGGGGTTTAAGTAGGACCTGGATCGGAAAGGGAAAAATAAACGATAGATCACTGAGTCTATCACTTTTGAGGTGGACACTACTTCCTCTGGGTCTAAGCTGGGGACCCAGTCCTTCTAAACGACTTCTTTCCTTACCATTGGGTGAAGTCACAAGAAGGGACCTCTAAAGGTACCTGTCTCCTCGGACCATTAGATATCAGGTACCTCAGAGTTTCTCAGTCTGTACTGACTCACTGATTGTGTGTAGGACTATTATTCTGGTCACTTGAGAACTTATCAAAATATATGAGGGACTGTCTCCTCATGCAGTCACTCTCTCCGTCGTATCGAACCGTCTTTCTCATGACGATGACTTTAGCCTTTTAACCCGTACTTGTGGTCAAAACTTCGATCAACAAATCGGAACCCATGTAAGAAAATTGAAGGAACCCGGAGTCAAAGGGGGAAACACTCCTCCTATTATGGAAGGTAAGAGACCTTCTGTTTCCCCTTTACACTCGTCGAGGTCACGTCACGCACCCCGTATATTTTGTAACCTCTTTACCGGTCACGATGGTAAAATGATGACACAGAAGGACACCAACGTACTGTAGACGGGAAGCAGGAAGGATTGTTCACGACTCCGAATCTGCGAAACAACTCGTCGAAAGATCGGGTTACCTTCAAGTGCTCTGACACTAAGACTCGGAAGAAGTCAAGGATAAACGTGAAGAAGAGGGAACCGGGGAAGAGGGGTGTGGTGAAAATAAAGGTAGAGAAACGAGTAGAGATGAGAACGGACAAGGAGTAGAAGAGAGGTGTCGAGACGTAAACGGTTTGACGGGTGACGAGTTTGACAGGGTTTGAGTTTAGTAATCTTTATCAAGTCACTCCTACCTTCGAAGTACTCGTACCCGGAGGGTACATAGACAGGAACCGTAGTAGTTCCACCGGAACATCCTCCCCTCATCAGTGTACACCACCGAAACGCAATCCGGTCGGGTCACTGAACCACGGAACGACGACCCACTAAGTCGACGTCAGAGGGGAGGCACTGTACCCTCGTCACTCTCAAACCCCGGTTGTCACCGCGGGACTGGTGTGTCGGAAGAAGGGAAGTGACTCTGAGTTCGACATACGTTATCTAAAACGACGTCGGGACCCTCAAACCCCAACGTAAGACATTATTCTGTGTAAGTAATAAAATTTCAGTTCACACACTTACAAGGACGGCCCACTTTATTTGTTTCTAATATTTACCTAAATATAATCGAGTCCAGTCTAAAAAGTTGGTAGACACAAGTTCAGACCAATCCGAAACAGAGGTTCGTGTAACACTTACGTAAAAGTCAAGGCGTTCGAACAACCTAAAGTTCCAACACGCACTAGTTAACACTTTAACATTGTACGTAATGTCTTCTTTCGTATACTTCGTTTTCAACCATGTGTATTTGACAGTTTACAATTAATGACAATACTAACACCAAAATGTTCGATAATAAATTAACTTCAAATCATCTAAATGAGATAACACAACTAAAGACGATATGTCGTCACTCAGTCAATGTATATTTATCTAACGAAGACTATAAGAATAGGTAATGTCAAATAGTGTTCTACTTGGAGGGACCACCGAATCTGTCATTTCGCAGACGGATGTTACACCCTCTGGACCCAAGTAAGGGACCAAACCCTTCTAGGGGACCTCTTCCTTTACCGTTGGGTGGGACCATGAGAATGGACTTTTTAGGGTACCTGTCTCCTTGGACCATCCGATGTATGTCAGGTACCCTAGCGTTTCTCAGTCTGTACTGACTCACTGAAGTGAAAGAAAAGAAATAGTCTCCTATGATTTATATCAAGAGACACGTAATGTATTGAAACAACAAATAGGTAATGTATATATTATCGAAAGTAGACAGTTTGGGTCGGAGGGTAGGGTGAGGTAGGGATGTGTTTAGGAAGGGTGAATCGGTGGGGTTCAGAGAAGAGTGGTAGGTACTCACAAAGACAAAGTATCTGTATGAGTAAACACAGTATAAAATCTAAAGTGTATATTCATTATAGTGTACCAAAAACAAAAAGAAAGTCTGAATGAAGTGGATCATACCATTAGAGATGAATGTACGTACAACGACGTTTACCGTAATAAAAACAACAAGAAAAAAAACCGACCAATCATAAGGTAACACAGACACACATATACATACATATATGTGTGGTGTAGAAATAGGTAAGTATATGACTACTTACACATCCAACAAAAATACAGAACCGACAACACTGATCACGACGATAATTGTATGTCCACGTACATAGAAAAATCTAACATCTCAAAACAGGTATATATACGGGTCCTTATCCTAACCATCTAGTATACCATTAAGGAAAAAAACGAAAAGACTCCTTGGAGACAAGGCACCACCGATATAGTTGGTATAAATGGTTGTCACATCCTCCCAAGGTAAAAGATGTGTGAGAGAGGTCGTAAACATCTCAGAAATTACTACTGGTAAGACTAGGTCACACTCCATTAGGGAGTAATATCAAAACTGAACACAAAGAGACTATTGATCACTATGATTCATAGAATAGTACACGGACAACCGGTGAACATAAAGAAGAAGTCTCTTTGCAGATGAATCCAAAAGACGGGTAAAGCCCAACAAATTAAAAAACGAGAACTAACACATATAAAACCTTTAATTCGATTGTTTAATTCACAACAATGGTTTATAAAACAGGGTACGTATTCGACAGAGAAACCAAAAACAAATACCAAAGAAAACGAGATGTTTTCGAATATATCCAAAAGAATCTAAATACTCTATTTACAAATAAAAACAAAAATAAAGATAATAGAACCCTCTGACTGGATTCTTTTGTGACCATACTAAATACAGTATCTTACAATAGGATACTAGAGAAGAGTCTCAAAACACCTTAGTACAGAAGACAAACTCAGAAATTCGATAAACTCGAACACATACTACTGTCTCACACAAGAGTGAAGTGACGAAATATACGTCGAGAAGTCGAAAGGGTCGTGGTGAACAACTCGTTTAACACAAAAAGGGTAACATGTAGTAACGGAAGTAACAGGTTCTAATTAACTGAAACTCATACCCCCCAATAAATACCCGAGATATAAGATAAGGTAACTAAGTAAATAGACAAAAACACGGTCATGGTACTACAAAACTAATGATATGGAAAGATCATAAAAGACTTCAGACTTTCCCAATACCGAGGACGGAACACTAAAAACGGGAGTCCTAAAGAAACCGTTAAGACCCAGAAAATATGTATATTTAAAATTCTAACTAATAAGATCAAAACACTCCTTCATAGTACCCATTAAATTATCTTTAGTGTAATTTAGATATCTAAAGAAATCCATATGACGGTAAAATTGTCATATGAATATCAGGTTCTCGTACCCTGTAGAAAAGTAAAGAAACTTAAGAGAAATTAAAGGAAATAATTATAAAATATCAAGAGTTATATATTTAGAAAGTAGAGAAGTAAGTACCCATAAAAAACAAAACCCTACCCCCTTCATTAAAAATTTCTAGGACCTTTTCCAGTGAAAAGTAAGGTCAGGGTTGCTGTCGTTACGGTCTCTTACGAGTTTCATGGTGTGTTAACGTGACCAGAGTGTGAGTTCGTTTAGATACCAGTTTTAAGAGGTTCGGTCCGAACTTGTCATGTACTTGGCACTTGAAGCTCTGTAAGTTCGACCTAAATCTTTTCCGTCCCCTTGGTCTCTAGTCCAACGTTTGTAGGTGACCTAGTAACTTTTATGTTCTCTCAAGGTCTTTTTGTAGATGAAGACGAAATAACTGATACGGTTTCGAAAACACACCTAGTGTTGTATGACAACTTTTAAGACTTTCTCTACCCTTAAGGTCTGGGGTCTGGACGGAGGACTCTTTAGACATACGTTCATTCCTTCGTCGTCAATCTTGACCTGTACCTTGTTGTCTGACCAAGGTTTAGTCCTTTCCTCGTGTAGTTCCAACATATGACAGTGGGTCGAATAAATTGAAGACACAAGTCATGTAGTACTCTTTGCGACCCGACTTACTTCTAATTCGACCTGAGTTCTAACGGTCCTCTTTATATTTATTGGAGTCTATACGTCTACCGTGGTGGGAATACCGTCTTTAGCTTCTTCTTGATTTCTCGGAGAACAACTTTCACTCTCTTCTCTCAATTTTTCAACCGAATTCTGAGTTGTAAGTCTTTTGATTCTAGTTCCCTCCCTGCACTCTCCCCCTAAGTCCTACCCCTTGTGCACATGTGAGTACCACCTAAGTAGAACTACAAACCGTTTTGGTTATGTAACAACATTTCATTAATCGGAGGTTAAATTTATTTATTTAAATATATAATTTTTTTTTGTGCTTCTAGTACCGTAGAGCGGGGTAGTGAAGTACCGTTTATTTTCCCCTTTGTTACCTTTGTCACTCTCTGAAATAAAACCCCCGGAGGTTTTAGTGACGTGTACCACTGACGTCGATATTTTAATTTTCTGTGAAGGAGGAATCTTCTTTGTATACTGGTTTGATCTGTCGTATAATTTTTTCGTCTCTGAAATGAAACGGTCGTTTCTAGACATAGTAGTCCTGATACCAGAATGGTCATCAGCACACACCTACACTCTCAACCTGGTATTTCTTTCGACTCACGGTTTCTTAACTACGAAAACTTGACACCACAACCTCTTCTGAGAACTCTCAGGGAACCTGACGTTCCTCTAGGTCAGTCAGGTAGGATTTCCTCTAGTCAAGACTTATAAGTAACCTTCCTGACTACGACTTCGATTTTAAGGTCATGAAACCGGTGGACTACGTTTCTTGAATAAGTAGACTTTTCTGGGATTACGACTCTTTCTAACTTCCGACTTCCTCTTCCCCTCCTGTCTCCTACATTACCAACCTCCCGTATTGGTTAAGTTACCGGTACTCAAATTTATTTGAGGTCCTCAACCACTACCTATCATTACGGACCGTACGACATCAGGGACCCCAGTGTCTCTCAATCTGTATTGACTCATTGACTTGACTTGACAACACCCCAAAAAAAATTGTAAGAAAAGATTATAAAGTAATAATAACATTTCTTTACGTCCATCTGAGACAATTAGAATATAGGAAGATGAAACGACTTAAGTAAAGAATCTATATCAGTCAAAAACACATCTCAGGAATCTCAAAAGATACATACATCAAAGTACAGTGAACGTATATCACTGTCAATATGGAGAAGGGAAGGTTAGACTTATGGACAACAAAGAAAAGAACAGACTAACAACATCGATCTCGAAAGTAATGACATAACTTATCTTCTAAACTCCCACCTGAAGGAATAGAACAAGATCTAAAATGGTCTTTCCGAAAGTCCAAAGTGGTAACTCATAATCTAAGTGACACCCAAAAATTATTTACCAATAATAATACAACTCTACAAAGGGGGGTTAAGGCTCCAATCATTCTCAACCGGAACTGACCTACAACTCAAAAGAATCTACGAAAAAGATGTAGATAACTCTACTACTACACCAAAAAAAAGAAAAGAAGAACACCACAAAGTACAACTAAACGTACGCATCTTGTAAAAAATACTTGAACCCTACTTAGAGTGTACCAACATCATATACTAGAAAACATATAGAATAACTTAATTCAAACTATTGCCAAACGACTCCTTAAAAAAGTAGATATAAGTAATTTCTATGACTGGACACTAAAAAAACAAAAACATCCACATAAAGAGACCAAGCCATAGTAGTGTCACTATCACCTAAGTACTTCTATAGACTCTCACAAAGGAGGAGGAGTCAAAAAACCTTTTCAAACTCTTGTTAGACATATTTAAGAAGAAAAATACAAAACATCTTAAGTGGACACTTCGATAGACCAGGACATGAAAACATGTCTCGAAAAAAATAATATTAAAAGAATTAATTAAATAAAATTAACCTCCGATTGATGAAATGTCATAACATCACCAAAAACGGTATGTAACTGTACTTAGTTGGAACAACATGTACACAAGGGGTAGGATTTGGAGGGAGGGTTTAGGGACAGGGAGGGTAGGGTAGGGAGTTCCAGTAGGGTCACGTGATCGGGACTCGTAGGATAGAGTACTTAGTTTGGACGTGACCGATAGACAAAGTGTATACTATTATATGTATAGAGTCACGATAAGAGAGTTTAGTAGGGTGGGAGTGGAAGAGGGTCTCAGGTTTTCAGACAAGAAATGTAGACACAGAGAAAGCGACTGAGTGTGTATCCCAGTAGCAATGGTAGAAAGATTTAAGGTATATATATGTAGGTCAAGTCAAGTCAGCGAGTCAGCACAGACTGAGAAACGCTGGGGTACTTAACGTCGTACGGTCCGGAGGGACAGGTGGTGGTTGAGGGCCTCAAGTGAGTATAAGTACAGGTAGCACAGTCACCACGGTACGTCGGTAGAGCAGGAGACAGTAGGGGAAGAGGAGGACGGGGGTTAGGGAGGGTCGTAGTCTCAGAAAAGGTTACTCAGTTGAGAAACGTACTTCACCGGTTTTATGACCTCGAAGTCGAAATCGTAGTAAGGAAGGTTTCTTTAGGGTCCCGACTAGAGGAGTCTTACCTGACCAACCGAGAGGAACGTCAGCTTCCCTGAGAGTTCTCGGAAAAGGTTGTGGTGTCAATTGCGTAGTTAAGAAGCCGTGAGTCGGAAGAAGTGTCAGGTTGAGAGTGTAGGTATGTACTGGTGACCTTTTTGGTGTGGGAACTGATCTACCTGGAATCAGCCGTTTTATCACAGAGACGAAGACTTATACGACAGATCCAACCAGTATTGAAAAGAAGGTTCCTCATTCGCAGAAAATTAAAGTCCCGGCGTCAGTGGTAGACGTCGCTAAAACTCGGGGTTTTTTATTTCAGACTGTGACAAAGGTGACAAAGAGGTAGACAAAGGGTACTTCACAACCTTGGCCTACAGTACTAGAAGCAAAAGACTTATAACTCGAAATTCGGTTGAAAAAGTGAGAGGAGAAAGTGAAAGGAGTTCTCCGAAAAATCAAGGAGTTGTGAAAGACGGTATTCCCACCACAGTAGACGTATAGACTGTAATAACTATAAAGAGGGCCGTTAGAACTAAGATCGACACAAAGAAGGTCGGGTCGCAAAGAGTACTACATGAGACGTATCTTCAATTTATTCGACCCACTGTTATATGTCGGAACTGCATGAGGAAAGGGCTAAACCT
This sequence comes from Capra ibex, assembly GCA_006410555.1. Taxonomy (NCBI): domain Eukaryota; kingdom Metazoa; phylum Chordata; class Mammalia; order Artiodactyla; family Bovidae; genus Capra; species Capra ibex. The sequence continues at coordinate 50,809 of SJYO01032911.1, forward strand.
TGGTCAGACAACGAGGTACAGGTCAAGATTGACAACGAAGGACTGGACGTATGTCCAAAGAGTTCTCCGTCCAGTCCACCAGACCATAAGGGTAGAGAAAGTCTTAAAGGGTGTCAAATAACACTAGGTGTGTCAGTTTCCGAAACCGTATCAGTTATTTCGTCTTCATCCACAAAAAGACCTTGAGAGAACGAAAAAGGTACTAGGTCGTCTACTACCGTTAAACTAGAGACCAAGGAGACGGAAAAGATTTTGGTCGAACTTGTAGTCCTTCAAGTACCAAGTACATAACGACTTCGGACTTCTTAAAACTCGTAATGAAATGATCGTACACTCTACTCACGTTAACACGTCATCAAACTCCTAAGAAACCGTAACGGAAAGAAACCCTAACGTCACTTTTGACTGGAAAAGGTCAGGACACCGGTGACGACTCAGAAGGTTTAAACAACCGTATAACTCACGTCGTGAAAGTGTCATAGTAGAAAGTCCTAAACTTTATCGAGTTGACCTTAAGGTAGTGAAGGTGATCGAAACAAGTATCACTACGAAAGATTCCGGGTGAACTGAAGTGTAAGGTCCTACAGACCGAGATCCACTCACTAGTGTGGTAGTACTAATAGACCCAGCACTTCTAGACAAAACATGCCAAGAAGACACATAAGGACGGTGAAGAAGAATTATAGAAGACGAAGACAATCTAGGTATGGTAAAGACAGGAAATAGTTCGGGTAGAAACGTACTTTAGAAGGGAACAATAGAGATTAAAAGAACTTCTTTAGAGATCAGAAAGGGTAAGACAACAAAAGGAGACAAAGAAACGTAACTAGCGGCTTCTTCCGAAAGAATAGAGAAGAACGATAAGAAACCTTGGAAAGTAAGTTTACGAATATAGAAAGGAAAAGAAGAAACAAAAAGTGGAGAGAAGAAAAGTGTCGATAAACATTCCGGAGGGGTCTGTCGGCAAACGAAAAGACGTAAAGTAACAATCATAAGATATAAATACAAAAAGAGAGACTAAATGAAGTGAGACATATTATTCCAGGTTAAAGTAGGTGGAGTAATCTCAACTAAGTCTACGTAAGAAAAAGTACCGAATCCTTATAAGGTAACACATATACATGATGTCGAAAGAATCGGTAAGCAGACGACTACTTGTAGATCCAACGAAGGTACAAGACCGATAATATTTGTCACGACGTCACTTGTAACCCCATGTTCACAGAGAAAGTTAAGATCAAAGAGCCATACATACGGGGTGTCACCCTAACGACCCAGTGTTCCGTCAACATAAAGGTCAAAAAATTCCTTAGAGGTGAGACAAGAGGTATCACCGACATGATCAAACGAAAGGGTGGTCGTCACATTCTCTCAAGGGAAAAGAGGTATGGGAGAGGTGGTGAATAATAGACATCTGAAAAACTATCGTTGGTAAGACTGACCGTACTCTCCATGGAGTACTACCAAAACTAAAAGTAAAGAGACTACTACTCACAACAACTCGTAGAAAAGTTCACAAACAATCGGTAGACATACGGAAGAAACCTCTTGATAGACAAATCTATAAACCGGGTACAAAACTACCCTAGTGAATAAAAAGACTTTAACTCGACGTCCTCGACCAATATATAAAAACTCTAATTAAGAAACAGTCTACGAAGCAAACGATAATGAAAGAGGGTTAGTCTTCCGGTAGAAAAGTGGAACGAATATCAAAAGAAGGAACACGTTTTCGAAAATTCAAATCAATCCAGGGTAAACGAATAAAAACGAAAATAAAGGTAATGATACCCTCTATCCAGTATCTCCTAGTACGACACTAAATACAGTCTCTGACAAAATGAATACAAAAGGAGATCAGACCAGAATACAAATCTAGAAATTAGACAAAACTTAAATAAAAAGACATGTCACAATCTTTCACAACATCAAAGTAAGAAAATATTCACCGACTGGTCAAAAGGGTCGTGGTGAACAATTTCTCTAATAGAAAAGAGGTAACATATAGGTATGGAGAAAACAGTTTCCTCCACTGTTTCTATTTCATAGGTATCCACGTAGCTAAATAGAGACCCGAAAGACAAAACAAGGTAACTAGATATAAACAGAAACACGGTCATGGCATGAGAGAACTGATGTCGAAACATCATATCAGATTTTAGTCCGTCCAACTAATGAGGACAAGGGAAGAAGAAAGAGTTCTAACGAAACCGACAAGATCCAAAAAACATAAAGGCATGTTTAACACTTTAATAAACAAGATGAAGAGACTTTTTATGGTAACCATCGAACTATCCCTGACGTAACTTAGATATCTGACGAAACCCATCATATGAGTAAAAGTGATACAACGAAGAAGGTTGCGTATTTGTACCATATAAAGAGGTAGATACACATAGGAGAAACTAAAGAAAGTAGTCACAAAATATGAAAAGATACATATCCAGAAAACAAAGAAATCCATCTATATAAGAACCCATAAAATAAACAATGTCACCATTTACCTTGACAAAGGAATTAAAGAGAAAGACAAAAGAGTAACAATCACATGTCTCTGTTCCCTAAAGACACACAATTAAAATATAGGATGTTGAAATGATATAAGTAACTAATCGAGATCATTAAAAGACCACCTCAGAAATCCCAATAATACATCTCCTAGTACAGTAGACGTTTGTTACTTTCAAAATCAAGAAAAGGTTAGACCTAAGGAAAATAAAGAAAAAGAAGAGACTAACGACCCCGATTTTGAAGGTTTTGATACAACTAATCATCACCACTCTCACCCGTGGGAACAGAACAAGGACTGAACTCCCCTTTACGAAAGTTAAAAAGTGGTAACTCCTCTTACAAAGACACCTAAATAGTATATACCGAAAATAATACAACTTCATACAAGGAGATAAGGACGAAAGACCTCCAAAAAATAATGTTTACCTACAACCTAAAACAGTTTCCGAAAGAGACGTAGAAAACTTTATAAGTACACCAAAAATAGAAAGTTAAACAATTACATCAAATAGTGTAACTAACTGAAAACCTGTAATTCCTTAGGAACGTAGGGACCTCATTTCAGATCAACCAGTACTACAAAATAGAAAAATTATTCAACAACCTAAGACAAACGATCTTAAAACAACTCCTAAAAACGTAGATACAAGTAGTCACTATAACCGGATATCAAAAGGAAAAAACACCGTAGAAACAGACCAAAACCATAATCCTACTAACATCGGGATATCTTACTCAAACCTTCAAATGGAAGGGGACTTTAAAAGACCTTCTCAAACTCATCCTATCCACAATCGAGAAGAGATTTAAAAACTATCTTAAGTAGACACTTCGACAGACCTGGACCCGAAAACAAACGACCTTCTAAAGACTAATGTCAAACCTAAAGACACGAACACTACCCAGACAATTCTAAAAGATAAAGAAGGACCAAGTCCAAACCTTTCAATATGAGAAGATCCTTAAACAGGTAAAGAAGGTTCAACAGGCAAAATAACCATATATCAACGACTATCATCAGAGAATCCTAGACAACATAAAGACACAAAAGACAACACTAGAGAGGTAAAGGTAAAGATTAAAAGAACTAAACTAAGAAGAGAGAAAAGAACCACTCAGACCAATCACCAAACAGATAAAATAAATAGAGAAGTTTCTTGGTCGAAAATTGAAACAACTAAAAACGACACCAATGAAAACGAAACAATGAAAAAATAAATAAAGACGGGATTAAAAATAATAAAGAAAGGAAGAGGAATGGGACCCCAAGAAGTAAAGAAGGAAAAGAGTAACGAAATCTACATGTCAATCCAATAAATAAACTAAAAAGAGAACTAAGAACTCCATTCGAACATAACGACACTTGGAAGGGGAATCGTGACGAAAATGACTCACGGTATCCAAACCCCAACACAATAGTAAAAGTAAGTAAAGATACGTATAAAACTAAAGAAAAAAATAAAGTAAACTCTAAGTAAACAATATGTCCGATTTGCACAACAAATCGGAGGTATACAAACATAAAAAAAGAAGGTTTTTTAAAATAACAAAGTTCACCGTTTTGCAATAACCAAAGACACCCCGGGGACCGTTCCGTCTCCCTCTACACCCCACCCCGACCCGAGACGGACAATGTTTTTAGTTTGTGAAAATATTTTTTCGGATGTTTAACCATAGTTTTCTTTTGGGTCGCCCCGACGTCCTCCTTCGTCTCTCCCTCCACCCTTCTGTCGCTCTCCCTGGTTGTAGCACCTTCTGGCCACCCCTCCCCGTCACGTCTCCTCGACCCTGCGACTATGTTTCACGTACAACCCCGGAGAATTATCAAAAAAGGGACATAACTGTAGGTTAGAATTGGTGTAACATTAGTCTTTTCTACGAACCTTACTAAAGTCAAAAAAACTTAAATGGTTCCGATGTAAACACCGGGTCCTACACTAGATAGGACCTCTTCAAAGGTACACGTGAACTCCTTTTCCATTTTAAGTAACAAAACCCCACTTTAAGTAACAAACCCCACTTTGCAGAACATCTATAGTCAATCCAGATTGATCAGGTAACATAGTAATTTCAAACACAAAGGAACGATTAAAAGACATCAACTAGATAGGTATCCACACTCACCCCATAATTTCCGAGGGTGATAATATCACAATGACAATTAAACGGGAAAGTATGAACAATTGTAAACAGAATATATAACGTCACGAGGATACAACCCACGTACATATAAATATTGACAATATAGAAGAAACACCTAACTAGGACACTAGTAATAGATCACAGGAGGAAACAGACAAAAGTGTCGTAAATAAAGTTTCAGACAAAATAGACTGTACTCATAACGATCAGGACGAAAGAAAACCAGAGGTAAACACACTTTATAGAAAAGTCAGACATACACAGAGAATATAACTTCACCCAGAGAATATCTGTCATATATATATACATCCCCAGAACCAAAACATAGGTAAGTCAGTCAGAAACAGAAGACGAACCCCGTAAGTTGGGTAAATATAAATTCCATTAATTAATATTCATACTAGGGTAAAGGTAACAACAAAACCCAAGTTCAAATATATGGGAAAGACACAAAGGACAGATCTCTTCTAGGAAATCGTAAACGACCTCTCGACCAAACCACCACAACTTAAGAGAGTCGAAAACGAACAGACATTTCGAAAACTAAAGAGGAAGTATATACTTACTCTAGGAACGACCCATGTCATTAGACCCTACATCCAAAAAGTGAAAGTAGTGAAAATGCAGGACGGTAAGGAAAGACCGGATTTCTCAAAGATAACTTTCTAGTCGACAATAGGAATACCCTCAGGGCAACACACAATAAACAACAAAAAGGGAACGACGGAAATTATAAACAAGAAATACAAACTAGAAACAATTAAACGAATTACACAGAGCCCCACAAAGAGGAACCCAAACAGGACAAACCCTGAGAGACTCATAGAACCTTAACCATAACCTTAAGAGAATGGACAAAATCCCTGCAAAAGTTGACATGAGAGAAGTCACATCCATACCTCCGAAAAAAAAGAGGAGTTCATAAAAGAGTACCAGAAAGAAAAGTAGAATAAGAAGACCCTGAGGATACTAAGGTCACAACCCCGTAAATTATAAAAGGGTCTTCAGGGACTCTAACAGGAGTAAAGAAAATTAATAAAAAAGGAAAAAGGAGAGACGGAGTAAATAAATGTGGTAAGATAGAAGGTGGAGTGAATAGGATTGAAGACGGAGTTAGATGACACCAAGTGAGGTATCACCAAAACTAGAGTAACTCTCAACCTGACACTTCTTTCGACTCGTGACTTCTTGACTACGAAACCTTGACACCATAACGTCTTCTAAGAACTCTCAGGGAACCTGACGTTCCTCTAGGTTGGTCAGGTAAGATTTCCTCTAACCAGGACCCACAAGAAACCTTCCTTACTACGATTTCGACTTTGAGGTCATGAGACCGGTGGAGTACGCTTCTTAACTGAGTAACCTTTTCTGAGACTACGACCCTCCCTAACCCCCGTCCTCCCCTTCCCCTGTTGTCTCTTACTCTACCGACCTACCGTAGTAGTTGAACTACCTGCACTCAAACTCACTTGAGACCCTCTACCACTACCTGTCCTTCCGGACCGTACGACGTTAAGTACCCCAGCGTTTTTCGTTGACTTGACTTGACTTGACTGAAAGAAGATCCAGGAGAAATTTGTAAAGAACGTAGAAGAGTTAGGAAAAGAGGTCTGATAAATAGACATTGAAGTAAAACCAAAGTTCTAAAACCTAGTTAAAATGATAGTAATAAGACTTAAGAAGAAGTCCATATGAAGGATAGAGAAGGAGAAAACAAACCAAACCAGTCGTAAATAGTACAAAGAAAAGGACAACTTAAGGACAACTTAAAGAGACGGAAAAGTAGAACAAATCTAACAATACGAACCCCACTGTGAAGACATACGACCTTCAAAAACCAAGGAGAAATAACACCTCCAAGGAGGGGTTCCCACCCTAACCTACTCACCGAACAGTTCCAAAGGACCAATCCCTTCGAATACAGACACAAGACCCCCCATTGTGACCTAGAAAAGAGAGACCTCACGTTACTTCACAGATCATCACTCAAAACTCCACAGACACTGAAACCACACTGAAACCCGTCGGACAGATAATTACGAGTCCCGACACAAGGACTCAAGACCTCTTAAACGTACCATACAGAACGAGACCTTGAACAACCGAGAACCCACCTCGAACCGAAGTCACATCCATACCTCCGAAAACCAACTCGAAAACAGCTAATTACAGGAAGATCAGTCCTCAAGAGACAAGAGTTCAAAACCTAAATTCGGAGGACGGAGACCAAAAGTCAGTATAAGAATGTCATCGAAGTTCTGAAGTAGACATGACGTGACTACTATTTTGTAGATCCAATAACCTCTTTTCTAAGAGGTGTCACTCCCTGTGGGTCTCTCCAAGCGACTCAATGTACTGTTCTCTTCTCCTTCCTCTCTCTATTTCCACTGATCCTCCTTTTCTTCCCCTTAGTTTTCCCCTCTCTCGTCAGATCGGTCATTAGTTTAGGGATACACGAGAGGTGTCGGACTTTGTGGGCGTCTCCAGTGTCTCAATGTGTCTCTTCTCTTCTCCCTCCGTCCTCTATCTCCACTGGTCCTCCTCTTCTCCCCTTTAGTTTTCCTCTCTCTGTCTAGATCGGTCATTAGTCAAGGGATTCACAAGTGGTGTTATGGGTTTCTCTAAGTGTCTCGACCCATCTCTTCTCTTCACCCTCTCTACTCAATCTCCAATGACCCCCTCCTTTTCCTCTAATTTTCCCCTTCTTCCGTTAGTTCGGTCATTACTGTGAGGATTAATTTTTACCCATGACTTCTAATATAAGAATTTCCATGTTTTAACTATTGTTTATGGTTTTTCGTTTCCAACTTTTAGATCTCATCTCCAATCTGAGAGTTTTTATGTTATAAAAAATTTTTCGGTTTTTTTTTTAGTGTTTTTAGTAATTTTTATATATACTATAAACACAATTTATATCCCAGAAAAAAAACGTTCCGTTAAATCCAATATTTTTACTTTTAATTCCTTATTACTTCCTGAATTTTTATTTTTTATTTTTAAAATTTTTACTATTATATTTTATATAGATCCTTAAAGAGACCTTGACAACACCCGTCACACACCCGTCAAGTCAAAGTCTATGAAGGAACAAGGTCGAATATGAAGAAGAGATCCAGGTAGTCAAGTCAACGAGTCAGCTCAGGTTGAGAAACTCTGGGGTACTTAGCGTCGTGTGGTCCGGGGGAACAAGTAGTGATTGAGGGTCTCAAATGGGTCTGAGCACAGGTAGTTCAACCACTACGGTAGGTCGGTAGAGCAGGTCACAGTAGGGGAAGAGGAGGACGGGAGTTAAGGAGGGTTGTAGTCCCAGAAAAGGTCACTCAGTTGAGAAAAGTACTCCACCGGTTTCATAACTTCAAAGTTGAAGTCGTAGTCAGGAAGGTTACTTGTAGGTCCTGACTAGAGGAAATCCTACCTGACCAACCTCGAGAAACGTCAGGTCCTCTGAGAGTTCTCAGAAGAGGTTGTGGTGTCAAGTCTTCGCAGTTAATAAGACGTGAGTCGAAAGAAATATCAGGTTGAGAGTGTAGGTATGTACTGATTATCGAAACTGATCTGTCTGGGAACACCTGTTTCATTACAGAGACGAAAAAAATTATACGACAGATCCAACCAGTATTGAAAGGAAGGTTCCTCATTCACAGAATTAAAGTACCGACGTCAGTGTAGAGGTCACTAAAACCTCGGGTTTTTATATTTCAGACTGTGAAAGGTGACAAAGGGGTAGATAAAGCGTACTTCACTAACCTGGTCTTCGGTACTATAAGTAAAAGACTTACAACTCGAAATTCGGTTGAAAAAGTGAGAGGAGAAAGTGAAACTATTTCTCCGAAAAAGCAAGGAGAAACGAAAGACGGTATTCCCACCACAGTAGACGTATAGACTCTAATAAGTATAAAGAGCGTCGTTAGAACTAAGGTCGAACACAAAGAAGGTCAGGTCGTAAAGAGTACTACATGAGACGTATATTCAATTTATTCGTCCCACTGTCATATATCCGGGAACGGTTACATCAACAACGATTGGCGTCCCAAAATTAGTCAACGTGGACAGTGAAGGTTTCGTCAAGGGAGAAATAAAATCGAAGGAGACAAACGTTCAGAGAAGAAGTCACAGATTAAAGGTACGACTGTGTTCCCCCGCTTCCACCAGTGAATAAATCCCAACGACACGACTCCACTCTCTCCTTGTGACGTTTGTTTATAGTGACCGTACACACCCCTCACGAGCGTCACAGACCCAGTTTGACCCAAACAGGGGTGAGTGTCTTACACAAAAGTAGGTTAGGGTCTCCGTTCCGGTTTGTTACTAGTTTGATGGCGTGTTAACGTGAGTAGAGTGTGTGATTATTTCATTACGAGTTTTAAGTGGTTCGGTCCGAAGTCGTTATGTACTTGATACTTGAAGGTCTACAAGTTCGACCTAAATCTTTTCCGTCTCTTTGGTCTCTAATTTAACGGTGGTAGACGATGTAGTAACTATTTCGTTCTCTCAAGGCCTTTTTATAGATAAAGTGTCTGAACCAACCCGCACGCAAAACACGGGAAGTGTCCAGGTTCGTCGAGTCCGCTGGTCCACGAACCATTCGTATGAGAGGAGTCCACCAACCACGTAGAATAGTGGAGGGCGTAGGGTCCGAAAGTCAGAGGACTCACATGTCGCCCTTACGGTAGAGTCCACACGACACACAGAGGAGACCCCTTGACTAGAGACCGATACTGGAAGGACCGTCTACAGTTGACAGGTACTGGAGTCCTTTTGAAACCAATCGATGACCCTCGGACGAGCGTCAAACCATCTCCTATGTCAGAGACCCCTGCTCAAAAGGGGAACCGAAGACCGAGACCGATAGCGGAGACCGTACCCCGCCCCGACCAGACGTTGACCGATCGAGAGGAGACCGTAAACGAGTCAGGAAGCAAAACACTCGTCCGGTCCGAGACTGATCCAATCTCGAAAAGTATCCTTTCAAGAGAAAGAAAGAAAAAAAAAAAAAAAAAAAACCAGGAGAGAGAGAGACCGATATGGTGTCAAACCCAACGATAGAACCCAATCGAGGGAATCTAACAGAAGTCCCGTAAGTCCGGACCCGGAATGGGATTCGTTACGTCGGGTACAGAGGGACAAGTCGGAGGTGAACCATCACCGTCTTCATTCGAAGACCCGATAAAGAGGTGACCCTCAACACCAATCCGTGTATTATACACCCCAAATAGTAATAATTGAAAAAGAGGACGACCAATACAACGGGAGACTCTAAGGTTGTGAGGGGGTGTCTGGGCGACCACTCTCCCAAAGGACCACAAACCTTTGAAGAGGAGAAAGTGTTGAGGGAGAGGCCCTGTCCAGAGACAGAGATTGAGTAAACAGAAAGAAAAATAGAAAATATAAAACAGGATGGAGGAAAACTTCTGTTACCCGACGGAGAAACCCACGGACCATAAGAAACGGTCACAGGTATTCAACAAAGAACCTTAAACGAGTCTCAAGTTTACTAGAAAGTTACTTAAAACCCCCCTCTTTCACCAGAGGGATAGGATAAAGAGATGGTAGAATACTGTCGGGGGTAATACTACTAATAATGTATAAGAAAAAGTGAAGATTACTAGTCAGACAAGTTTAATGAATCAACAAAAAGAAAAAAATAAGTCAAAACCACTCGATACACAAAAATCTTTTAACAGGTAAACAAGACCCAAAACTTAAACAACCACATATTAACAAGTATCATAAAAGAATCCTAAAAAAATTAAAAAATTAAATAAACATTAACCGAAAATATAGAGGAAAAGTAAAGAATAAAACAAATAAACTTAGACAAAGAACCACTCGGACTGGTCTCCAATAATTAAAATAATGAGAAACTTTCTGAGTCCAGAACCAAAAATTAAAGATGAAATAAAAGATAATAGAAATAATTAAGGAAGAAAGACGATTGAAATCCAAAACAAACAAGAAAAAGACCAATAAAATTCACCATATAATGTAAAAATAATTCCAAAAAGAACAAAAAACTCCTTTCAGATATAATAACACTTAGAGGTTCTTTTCGAAAACGAGGTAGGGTATTTAAAAAACATACCAAGACAAAAGTAACAGTAAACAGATTTCCACAAAAATTTAAAGCAGAAACCAAAGGACCTAGGTAACCAAAAGGTAATCATATAACAAATCAGACGTAAAAAAAGGGTAAAGAAAAAGACACCAACAAAAGAAAAAAAGGACGGAAACATCAGTCTTTTCTATACACTTTATTAAAGAATAGGAATGTAACAAGTCCGAACAAAACACGAGGTCATACACCAGTCAACATCTCTGACACGGTAAACGTTGACTTTCTTTACAGAGAACCAAAAAACAACAACCAACCAACCAACCTATGTCACACGACTTTTATGGTTAATCTAGATTGACAAGATAACATGATAAATTCTAGACAACGGATCTTCAAGTCAGTTAACTATCCTGATCCCACAATTTGAGAGGATAGTAATAACATAAGAACACTTAAAGAGAGAAATATAGACAATCACAAACAAAATGTATGAATCCACGAGGATATAATCCACATATATAAAATTGACTACACTTTATGCGAAGAACATAACTAGGAAAATAGTAATATTTCACAGTAAGTACTGGAAAGAAAAACTGTAAACAAAATTTCGTACACAACAAACTATATTCATAACACTGGGGGATGAAAGAACAGTAAAGACAAACCTACTTTATCGAAAAAACATAGAGGGGTAAAAATCAGACACAAGGAACGGGATTTCACCCAGAGATTATCGTCGTATATCATTCGAGAAAAAAAGAAAAAATAGGTTAGAGGATGACAGACAGATAACAAACCTGGCAAGTAAGGAAAATGTAATTTCCAGAAATAACAATCTAACATGTCACATATCCTTTGTCTCTCGTTCTGGTAGGAGTTCTCTTTCTTCCCGTTTTTTCGTTTTCCCGACAGACTCCTCCTGAATGTTTATCGATACTTTTCTTTTTCGTTTTTCCTTCCTCTTTTCCTTTCTATATGGGTAAGTTTACGTCTCAAGGTTTCTTATCGTTCCTATCTATTTCGGAAGGGGTCACTAGTCACGTTTCTTTATCTCTTTTTGTTATCTTACCCTTTTGAACTCTAGAGAAGTTTTTTCATCTCTATGGTTCCCTTATAAAGTACGTTTCTACCCGAGTTATTTCCTGTCTTTACGATACCCGGATTGTCTTCGTCTTCTATAATTCTTTTTCAACATGTTTTTTCTAGAAGTGTTGGGTCTATTAGTGCTACCACACTGGTGAGTGGATCTCGGTCTGTAGGAACTTAAACTTCAGTTCACCCGGAATCCTTCGTAGTGATACTTGTTTCGGTCACTCCCACTACCTTAAGATCAACTCGACAAAGTAAAGGATTTTCTACTACGATACTTTCACGACGTGAGTTATACGGTCGTTTAAACCTTTTGAGTCGTCACCGGTGCCCTGACCTCTTCCAGCCAAAAGTAAGGTTAGGGATTCTTTCCATTACGGTCTCTTACGAGTCTGATGACGTGTTAACGTGAGTAGAGTGTACGATCATTTCATTACGAGTTTTAAGAGGTTCAGTCCGAAGTGGTTATGTACTTGGCTATTGAAGGTCTACAAGTTCGACCAAAATCTTTTCCGTCTCCTTGGTCTCTAGTTTAACGGTTGTAGACGACCTAGTACCTTTTTCGTTCTCTCAAGGTCTTTTTGTGGACGAAGACGAAATAACTGATACGGTTTCGGAAACTGACACACTTAGTGTTATTTGACCTTTTAAGACTTTCTCTACCCTTATGGTCTGGTGGACTGGACGGAGAACTCTTTGGACATACGTCCAGTCCTTCGTTGTCAATCTTGATCTGTACCTTGGTGTCTGACCAAGGTTTAGCCCTTTCCTCATGCAGTTCCGATATATAACAGTGGGGCGAATAAATTTGAAGACACGTCTCGTGTAGTACTCTTTACGACCTGACCTTCTTTGTGTTCGACCTTAGTTCTAACGGTCCTCTTTATAGTTATTGGAGTCTATACGTCTACTGTGGTGAGAATACCGTCTTTCACTTCTTGATTTCTCGGGAGAACTACTTTCACTTTCTCTTCTCACTTTTACAACCGAATTTCGAGTTGTAAGTCTTTCGTTTCTAGTACCGTGGATCAGGGTAGTGAAGTACCGTTTATCTACGTCTTTATCATCTTTGTCACCGTCTGAAATAAAACCCCCCGAGGTCTTAGTGACACATACTACTGACGTCGATACTTTAATTTCCTGTAAATGAAGAACCTTATTTTTCAATTATGATTTGATCTGTCGTATAATTTTTCGTCTGTAATGAAACGGTTGATTCCAGACAGAGTGACATTTCATTAATTGGAGGGTAATTTTATTTAAATATAAAATTTTTCTCATACCAAAAAGGTCATCAGTACATACCTACACTCTCAACCTGACATTTCTTTCGACTCACGGTTTCTTCACTAAGAAAACTTGACACCATAACCTCTTTTGAGTACTCTCAGGGAACCTATCGTTCTTCTAGGTTGGTCAGGTAGGATTTCCTTTATTCAGGACTTATAATAACCTTCCTGACTACGACTTCGACTTTAAGATTATGAAACCAGTGAACTACACTTACCGACTGAGTAAACTTTTCTGGGACTACGACCCTTTCCAACGTCCACTTTCCTCTTCCCGGACTGGCTCCTACTCTGCCAACCTACCGTAGTGACTGAGTTACCCGTAATCAAACTCAATTGAGGGTCTCAACCACTACCTGTTCCTCCGTACCGTAGGACATTAGGTACCCCACGTTTCTCAGTCTGTATTCAGACTCACTGACTTGACGTGACTTGACCAACAAATCTAAAATAGTCTTACTTTTGGTATTAGTGTTTTTGTTTAGGTTTCACTACTGTACCTAGTGTTACAACAAATTGAGTCACTTTGATACTCGGTAGGGTACATCCCGATGGTTTCTATCTCGTCAGTACCACCTCTCAGGACCCAGGTGACCTCTTCCCTTACCGTTTGTTTGAGTCGTAAGAACGGAATCTTGGGTACTTGTTATACTTTTCCGTTTTTCTATACTATGACTTTTTATTTCAGGGGTCCAACCAACCACGGGTCAAACTATGACCTCTTCTCGACTCATTATCGAGGTTTTCCTTACTTCTCAGACTCGGTTAAACCTTTGCCACGGGTCAACACCTACACGGACCACCAATTTCACTTCGGATTACGACATTTCTCGTCATAACGTATCCTTGAACCTTACTATCGAGGTAGTTAGTTCCATTAACCTTCACCAGTTTGTCTTCTACCGTTCACACTTGTAGCTTTAAAATCCTTAGTCACTTGATTTTACCTAACCTTACCCGTTTAAATTAAGTCTACAGGTAAAATATACATGATGACACCCGGTCTTAGGGAATCTTCTTTACCTTACCGAGAGTATCAGTTGCCTTTCTCGGACTTTACGTCATGTATCCATGTTAGAGTTTTTACTGGTTCACTACAGTAGAGTAAAGGTTCCGTTTGGCAAGTTATATTGTCATTAGGTTGACATTAGGTGTCATTAGGTAGATACGGGGTTAGTGATTACGGTTTCTTCGACTTCAACTTGCCAAGATACTTCTGGATGTTCTAGAAGATCTTGATTGTGGTTTTTTTTTTTTTTTTTTCAGGAAAAGGAGTATCTCCTGCTCTTACGTTTTTATCCTTCAGTTCTCCATGAACCTCATTATCCGTTCAACCAGAACCTCATGTTTTACTTCTTTTCCTTTCTGATTGTCTCAAGACGGTTCTCTTACGTGACCAGTATCGTTTGTGGTAGAAGGTTGTTGTGTTCTCTACTGAGATGTGCACCTGTATTCGTCTACCAATAATGACTTTAGGATAATAATATAAGAAGCGTCGGTTTATACCTCTTCGAGATATATTAGTCGTATTTGTTCTGGACGTCGACTCACACCGAGTCTAACACTTGAGGAAAAACGTTTTAGTCTGAATTAAACTTGGTCTATAGAACCGTACTCTCCAGTTCACCTAGAATCCTGTGTAGTGATGTTTGTTTCGATCACCTCCACTACCTTAAGGTCTATTCGACAAAGTTTAGGATTTTCTACTACGACACTTTCACAACGTGAGTATACGGTCCTTTAAACCTTTTGAGTCGTCACCGGTACCCTGACCCTTTCAGTAAAAAGTAAGCTTAGCGATTCTTTCCGTTACGGTTTCTTACGAGTTTGTGTCAACGTGAGTAGAGTGTGCGATCATTTCATTACGAGTTTTAAGAGGTTCGGTCCGAAGTCATTATGTACTTGACACTTGAAGGTCTATAAGTTCGACCAAAATTTTTTCCGTCTCCTTGGTCTCTAGTTTAACGGTCGTAGGTGATCTAGTAACTTTTTCGTTCTCTCGAGGTCTTTTTTGTAGATAAAGACGAAATAACTGAGGGGGTACATACCTACACTCTCAACCTGATATTTCTTTCGACTCGTGGCTTCTTAACTACGAAAACTTCAACCACAACCTCTTCTGAGAACTCTCAGGGAACCTGTCGTTCCTCTAGGTTGGTCAGGTAGGATTTCCTCTAGTCAGGACCCACAAGTAACCTTCCTGACTACAACTTCGACTTTGAGGTTATGAAACCGGTGGACTACACTTGTCGACTGAGTAAACTTTTATTGGACTAAGACCCTTTCTAACTCCCGTCTTCCTCTTCCCCTGGTGTCTCCTACTCTACCAACCTACCGTAGTGACTGAGTTACCTGTACCCAAACTCACTTGAGGCCCTCAACCACTACCTGTCCTTCCGGACCGCACGACGCCAAGTACCCCAACGTCTCAGTCTGTGTTGACTCGCTGACTTGACTGACTGATACGATTTCGGAAACTGAAACACCTAGTCTTGTTTGACACCTTTTAAGAGTTTCTTTACCCTTATGTCTGGTGGGATGGACGGAGGGCTCTTTAAACATACGTCCAGTTCCCCGTCGTCAATCTTGGTCCGTACATTGTTACTCGAGAAAGGTTTAACCTTTGCTCATACAGTTCAGATATATAACAATGGGACGAATAAATTGAACATACGTCTCATATAGTACTCTTTACGACCTGACCTTCTTTGTGTTCGACCTTAGTTCTAACGACCTTCTTTATAGTCATTGGAGTCTATGCGTCTACTGTGGTGGGTATACCACCTTTCGTTTCTCCTCGATTTCTTAGAGAACAGCTTTCACTTTCTCCTCTTACTTTTTCGACCGAATTTTGAGTTGTAAGTTTTTTGTCTCTAGTACCATAGGTCAGGGTAGGAAGTAACGTTTATCAACCCCTTTGTCACCTTTGTCACTGTGAAATAAAAGGACCCGAGGTCTTAGTGACATCTAAACTGACGTCGGTACTTTAATTTTCTGTGAACGAGGAACCTTCTTTTCGATACTGTTTGGATCTGTCGTAAATATTTTCGTCTCTGTTGTAAAACGGTTGTTTCCAGGTAAACAGATCAGTTTCGATACCAAAAAGGTGATCAGTACATACTTACACTCTCAACTTGGTAGTTCTTCCAACTTCTTAACTGAAAACATGACACCACAACCCCTTCTAAAAACTCTCAGGGAACGTTCTTCTAGTTTCGTCAGTAAGGATTTCATTTAGTTGGACGTATACATAACCTTCTGACTATGACTTCGACTTCGAGTCATGAAGCCAGTGGCTTACGCTTACCGACTGAATGATCTTTTCCGGACTACGAACCTTTCTAACTTCCGTCCTCCTCTTCCCTTGTTATCTCCTACTTTCTGTCACAGCCAACCTACCGTAGTGACTGAGTTACCTGTACTTAAACTCGTTCGAGGTCCTCAACCACTAGTTGTCTCTTCCAACTACACGACGTCAGGTACCCCCAGTGTCTTACAACCTGTCTCAACCCTCTGACTTTTCTTTATCATATAACGGTAAAATTCTTTATAAAAGGGTAACTAAAATATAAAGAAACAGGTAAAGAAAAACAAAATGAAACACACTGAACAACTTAAAAAAATAATATCAATGTAACAGAAGAAAAACCAAAAACACTTAGACAACATACACAAAAACAAATTATCAATGGACAAAAGTAGTAAATAGACGAACGGAATCTGTCCATCGGTATGTCTGAGTTTGTGTAAGATCCTTCATCCCCGTTAGATGTAAAAGAATGAGAGAAGGGAGTTTAAAATACTAAAAATACAGGAGAAAATGTAGAAGTACAAGTAAAGAGACTGTAAGTAACATTATAGTAGTGAAAGAATCTAAAAAAAAGTTTTATAGATATGACCAATTAAACCCCGAAGGGTCTACCAAGTCATCATTTTTTTTTTCAGACGGACGTCACGTCCTCTATATCCAAGTCAGGGACCAAACCCTTCTAGGGGTCCTCCTCCTTTACTGTTGGGTGAGGTCATAAGAACGGACCCTTTAAGGTACCTGTCTCCTCAGATCATATTACTAGTATCCGATGTTGGGTACTCCCGAGTTTCTCAATCTAAACTGACTCGTTGACTCGTACGTACGTACGGTTCATAGGACCCAACGTCTAAAAAGGAAAAATCACGAAACTTATAGAGAACGGTTCGGCAAACCCCGACGTTGTAAAGACATCCCTTTAGTCGACTAACGAAATACCCCCAAGAGAATATTAATTAAGACAGAAAGAGAACGACGACAATCGTGTGAGAGAAATTGAAAACGGTAAAAATATCATACAGAACTACATCCAGAGAAACCCAAATGGAACACACCTTGGGAGAGACAAAGGACGTGAACCTATAGACAAATGTAGAAGTCCAAAACCTTCAAAAGTCGGTATTAAAGAAGTTTATGAAAAAAATGGAAAAGAGAAAGAAGGAGTGGACCTTAGGGATAATACATATCTAACCGTACGAAAAATAACAGGGTATACAGAACATACAACTAGAGAAAAAAAAAAAAAATTAAACCGAAAGACAAATGACAGAACTTACTCACTAGAAGTAATAAGATAGAAGACCCCGTGAATGACTAAGAACACTTAATAAACAAAACAAAACCGGTGCGGGGTACTCAACGTTCTAGAAGCAAGGGACTGGTCCCTAACTTAGGTGTGGAAACAGTCACTTTCGTACCCCAGGATTGGTGACGTGATGATCCCTTAACGGACAAAAAGACGTAATAAGTAAGGACAAGTAACGGAAATCAAACCAAAAGTAGAGTCGTTTACTCAAAAAATTAAAAGAACGAAGGAGAAATATCAAAGATCAGGTAAAAATATCATGAAACTTGAATATGACTATTGAACAAGAATTAAAGAAATCATAAAGGTAGGAAGAAACTTTAGACACGACAATTTGACTTCTTCAGACAAAGTAACAAACAAGAAAGTCTCCTCAAAAGAACCAAATTAGTGGGAATTGATCCCCATGAAGGAGACGAAGTAAAATGAATTAAAAGAGAGGACTTAAATGTCTTTTCTTCATATAGATAACACCAGGGTCCCCTGACAAATATACACCTTCGCAAGGACACATCGAAGACACCCAAATTACAAACAAACAGTACTCCCGACAAAAACCAAACTTACGGACACCGGAGAAACGAGTTACACACGACGGGTACTAGTAATATGGGAATATTAGGTCCATACGTCTACACCACCGACCACGGGTCAGAACGCCAAGAGCCGTAACCACCTCCTAGAGTATGTGTGGGGGATCTCGTACACTACCCTAGTGTCCGTCGGACTCTGGCGAGGACCTCGGACCCTCTCACCGTTACCGTCGTCAAGCTCTGACGAAGACATTGAACCCCACCTCTCGTCGTCTCCGAGTCTTGACTGGACTTCGGACACCGTACGTCTACCGCCAACGGTACGGGTACTAGGGAGGACCTCGAAGACATCCGACACAGTATGAAGGACTGTCGTACGTGTCGTCTTTTCCGACGTCACCACACAGGGTGGTGAGGGGAGTGTATGGGGTTGGTAGTTATCGTGGACCGGAGATTCCACCGGGTTCGAAGGAGGTACATGTGGGAGTCTTCACTGACGAGGTCTGAGGTCGGGGAAGTCCGACAAAGGTATGTCGGGTGGGATCGGGAGAGGGACTCAGACTAGAGGTTTCTCATTCGAAGTTGTGGGTCGAAGACAGACGTACCCACCTGTGCACAGAGACCCACCCCTTATGTCCCGTCACCACGACTGGAAAACACGTCCAGACAGAGAGAGGGTCGACGACGTGTAGTCTCAGACGTAAGAGGAGGTTCCGAGACCTCGAGTGGGGGTAGAACTGACTAGAGGACGTCACGTCCTTGGAACGGAGAAAGTGTCGAGGAAGGACTCCCATGTCTAGGACAGGGTCTAAGAAGAAGTAAAAGAGAACAACATGATAAAACCTTGGTTGGACCAAGGTACCTCTAATAAAACGGGAAAACCTCTAGACTCTAGAAGACGGTCACAAGTCATCTATAAGACACTCTTAGTAAGGTATGTCTCTACATAACAACTACATAAACACCCACCTTCACCCAAGTACAGAATACTGAGGTGGTAGAACTAGTGAAGGATGTTTGATAAATTGTACGATTAACTAAAAAGTTACTTTTATAAGGGGTTTCGAAAGTCAAACCAAGGGACGAAAAAGAGAAGGACAGAGTGTGATAAACAAACATTAGGTGTCGTGATCTCTTACTTCATATGATGTTGGGCTTCGTGAGAGAAGTCTTAACGAGGTAGTCGTGTAATGACTCGTGGTCCCGAGTACTCTCATTGTAGTTGCCTCTAAAGAACTTTTTGGGAGACTTTTTTCTCCTCCGTTGTCGTCCAGGTCAATGTAGTGTCTAGGGTCCAATGGGTTTACGGTCGTCTCTCCAGTCAAGGGGACTAAGACTGGAACTCAAACATCGGCCACGGTTCCTGTCCCACTCTTTCGACCTCGTCCTCCGTCTCTTGGACCTTTTTTGAAAGGTCTTGATGGTAGTTTCCCAGACAACCACGGGACGGTTCTCGGACAACCGTCAGTCTTCGGGTGGATGGGACATGGACGGTCCCTGAGAGTTCTTGCAGTGATGTCGACGAGGGCTCTCCACACAAAAACACCTGTTGTCTCAGTGGAGAGTCGTCGGAGACCATTCGTGTACACTTCCCCTGTTCTCACACCACAGGCTCCACGGGTCGTCATAACGGAGTTCCAGTACGTTCTCACGTCAGAGGTCTACCGAGAGGAGGTGCGGTGAGGGGTCGCGTTCTTCGGTACTATCACTTTACATGGACCTTCCACTCGTTACCTGTGTCCGGACACCTATGAGACCTGTCCCCAGTGAAACGAGGAACAGGAGGGAGAGACGTATTCTCACGTCGACTTTCATACTCCTCAGTACCCTAGGAGGCTTGACGTCCGATGACCCCTCGTCCAGTAGAGGGGGTCCAGTGTCCTCCACACCTCCGACACCCTACCTCTCAGTTCAACGACCGTAAAACGAACCGTGTACCTCCAAAAGTCTCTCACTGACACCGTAAAAGACCCGACGACCAATCAAAGTACACAAGAGAATAATAGTGACGTGAAGGTAAAAGTACGGACTTAACAAGATTAAAGGACATTTTAGTAGACACCTACTAAAAGTGAATGACGTGACGAACATTCCTACTATCTTACGTAAAAGTTTCACCATCTTTAGGAATCTTCAACGTGACGGTAGAGGAGGTGAGTTAGACATTGTACGAACAGGACCTAGGAGGACGGGGCATCCAGACTCGGCCAGGGGTCAGCGACGAGGGACAGGACTGTCTTTCAGTGTCGGTAGTGAACCACTCAGGTTCACGTCGGAAAGACACGTGAGTGAGAGGTCGGGAGGTCTCGTCTTCCGGACCACTCATGGAGTAACAGACGGGCCGGAGACGGTTTCGACTAATCGAAGGAGACAAGAGTCGGTACCGACCG
Source organism: Capra ibex (assembly GCA_006410555.1). Taxonomy (NCBI): domain Eukaryota; kingdom Metazoa; phylum Chordata; class Mammalia; order Artiodactyla; family Bovidae; genus Capra; species Capra ibex. The sequence goes on from SJYO01032911.1 coordinate 71,434, forward strand.
AGGTGTAAAAATTCACTACAATTATTGGTGGACCGTCCTATCTTATACGTCAGTCTAATATCCTACACACTAGAGACTCTTAGTAGACTTAATAACCGACCTCCTTTTTTTTTCTGACGAAAATCACTTACTTATTAAGGAAAAACAAACAATTTGTACTACATATCACATACATGAGTCCATAATTATTCGCAGAAGTATCAAAGTACTTATCTGAATCATAATTTTTATTTCGTCGACATGATTTAGACGTTTACGTCACGAGTGAAGTCGTCGTGTATACGATTTTAACTTTACCATGTCTCTTCTAATTAACGGGGATGTGTTCCTACAGTGCGTTTAAGTACTTAGTGAGGTACAAAAAATTTGAATTCTCGAAAACGTGTCGTTTCCTTTGATATTGGTTCCACTCTTCTGTCAAGAGTCTTACCCTCTTTTATTATCGTTTACTTTGTTGACTGTTTCCTAATTCAAGGTTTTATATGTTTGTCGAGTATATTGGGTTACGGTCTTTTTGTTTCTTCAGTTAGTTTTTCACCCTTTTTCTGGATTTGTCTGTAAAGAGACTTCTACTGTATGTCTACTGATTACCAACTTTTCTACGAGTTGTGGTGAATGATAATTTCTTTGTGGTTTAGTTTTGATGTTGCTCAATAGTGGAGTGTGACCAGTATTACCGGTAGTAGTTTTTCAGATGTTTGTTATTTACGACTTCCGTCACACCTCTCTTTATTACCGGTAGTAGTTTTTCAGATGTTTATTTACGACTTCCGTCACACCTCTCTTCCCTTGTGAGAACGTGAATTCCACTCTTACATTTAAGTATGTCGGTGATACATTCTGTCATACCTCTAAGAAATTTTTTGATCCTTATTTTGGTGATTCACTGGATCGTTAGGGTGAAGATCCGTATATGGGACTCCTTTGGTTTTGACTTTTTCTGTTTACATAGGGTAACAAGTAACGTCGTGACAAACGTTATCAATCTTGTAAATTCGTTGGATCTACAGGTGACTGTCTACTTTCCTATTTCTTCAACATCATGTATATGTGTTACCTTATAATGAGTCGGTATTTGTCGTTAATGAGTGTATTTGTTATACTCTGTCAAGATTACTCCATCTACTTGGATCTCGGTTAATATTCACATCATTGAGTCTTTCTCTTCCTATCTATAGTATATGATTTCGTGTATACGTCTTAGAGCTTTCTACCATGACTTCTTAAACGAATATCCCGTCGTCTTACCTCTTTGTCTGTATCTCTTGTATGAATGCCTGTACGTTTCTCGTCTCCTCTCTAACTCTATACACATCTTTCATTGTACTTTGAATGTAACAGTATACATTTTATCTATCTGTTGTCATTAAACGACATACACAGTCATTTGAGTTTGTCCTCAAGACATAGGTGGATCTCCCCACCCTACTCTCCCTTTACTCTCCCTCCAAGTTCTCCCTCCCCTACACACATATGGATTAAGACTTTCTCTACCCTTATGGTCTGGTGGACTGGACGAAGAACTCTTTGTACATACGTGCAGTCCTTCGTTATAAATTTCACCTGTACCTTGTTGTCTAACCAAGGTTTATCCTTTTCCTCATGTATTTCCGACGTATAACAGTGGGAGGAATAAATTGAATCTACGTCTCATGTAGTACTCTTTACGACCCGACCTTCTTCGTGGTCGACCTTAGTTCTAACGGCCCTCTTTATAGTTATTGGAGTCTATACGTCTACTGTGGTGGGAATCCCGTCTTTCACTTCTCCTTGATTTTTCGGAGAACTACTTTCACTTTCTCCTGTCACTTTTTCAACCGAATTTCGAGTTGTAAGTCTTTTACTTCTAGTACGGTAGACCAGGGCAGTGAAATACCCTTTATCTACCCCTTTGTCACCTTTGTCACAGTCTGAAATACAAAAACCCGAGGTTTTAGTGACGCCTACCACTAACGTCGGTACTTTAATTGTGAATGAGGAACCTTCCTTTCAATATCGGTTGGATCTATAGATCAGTTCGAGACCAAAAAGGTCACCAGTACATACCTACACTCTCAACCTGACATTTCTTTCGATTTGTGGTTTCTTGACTACGAAAGCTTCACACCAAAACCTCTTGAGAACTCTCAGGGAACCTGACGTGCTCCAGGTTGGTCAGGTAGGATTTCCTCTAGTTAAGACTCACAAATAACCTTTTTGACTACGATTTCCACTTTGAGGTCATGAAACCGGTGGACTACACTTCTCGACTGAGTAACCTTTTCTGGGACTACGACTCTTCCTAACCCCCGTCCTCATCTTCCCCTGTTGTCTCCTACTCTACCGACCTACCGTAGTGACTAAGTTACCTGTGCTCAAACTCATTTGAGACCCTCAACCACTACACGACCCTCGGTCGTACTCCTTGGGGTGGGTACCGTTTCCAGTACTCCTTCCTCGGAACCGTATACGTTTCCACCCTAACTCGGAGTCTCCAGGGGGACCTTTAAGAGCTCGTAGATGGGGGTTTCGGTCTCAGACGGATGGAATGACGTAATACGAAAGTGATTGAGGAGACTGCAATTGTCCCCCGACAGGGGGTTGGTGGAAAAAGACCTTTTTCAATTAAATCTCGAAAATCTATTATTTAGAGGAACCGTATTATTCTCACAAAGTTAGGTTTTTGGGGAGACTACCGAAAGATCGGACGGACGTCCTGAACATGTCGACGTGTACACTAACAAACGCCGGAGGGCTGGAACTCTCCGTGTCCTTCGAATTTTGTAGGATCCTTACATCCCCGAAGACTCCTCAGTTTTAGTAAGTTTATCCTGGTTAATGCCCAAAGTAAACAACTCGGTTATGAACGACGGTTTAAAAGTATAGAAAATAAAATCTATATGAACCGTACATCTTTTTTGTCCATCATCTGGACCATAATCGTTGTAATCTAGAAACTCAATTCATGAAAGAAACAATATTGGGTGACGTGGAAACAAGACGTCCTTACATTGAAATAAATCATGAAACTCCCACTACGTCTAATTCTTTTTTGTGAAGTTCCCTTTTTCTCAAAAAACCGACTATCTGTAAATAGATCCTTTTCTTGGTATTTTTATAATTGTCCGGGGGACCGGTCTTCTACTACATTTTGTTGGATTCTGGAAAACATATACCCTTCCATACGTTTTTCTTTCGGACTAGAGTTATTCCCAGTCCTGACGACGGGGACGTATTAAGACGTGTAAGGTAATCAAGAAATACATGTTGAACCCCATATATTCGACGAAAACTTTTATTTCAACACCCAGACCGTGGTTACGAACCGAGGGGGTACAGTAAGAAAAGAGGGAAAAGACCGACTTAAGGAAAGACCTCACACCTCCGAGTGGCACAGATGAATAAACGGGACCGAAAATTCTGGGTGCGTTCTCCCTCGGGTTCCGTCCCGTGGGAGGTGATAAGTTCGCCCGTGGTTACCGGATGTATCTGTCACGTTTGAGGAGAGCCTCAAAATAACCAAGAGGCACATTTGGTTCAATAAGTCGGAGAAAAGAGGTGATTAAAAGGATGATGTGATAAGAAAGGATTAGAGAGAAATATAAAGATTTATTTATTTGGAGAGGAGCGGTTGAGGTAGAGGGGAAGTTTAAGGGACCTAGGTGGCCCCGACCTGGGGCCGTCACTACCTGTCCCTCCGGACCGCACGATACTAAGTACCCTAGCGTTTCTCAGTCTGTGCTGACTCGTTGACTTGACTTGACTTGACTACCAACTAAGTACGACTCCAAACTGTCTTTGTTGTTATAAGAAGTTTCGTTAATAAGAAGTTAATTTTTTATTTAATTAAAATTTTTAGGCCGTTACTCTATGACGGTAGTTTTTCAGATGTCTGTTATTTGGGACCTCTCCCATACCTCTTTTCCCTTGGGAGAATGGGAAAACCACCCTTACGTTTTATCATATCGGTGATACCTTTTGACACCTCTAAGGAAATTTTTGACCTTTATCTTGACGGTATACTGGGTCGTTAGGGTGAAGACCCGGATGTGTGGTTCCTTTGGTCTTAACTTTCTCTGTGTACACGGGGTCACAAGTGCTGTCGTCACAAATGTTATCGATCCTGTACCTTCGTTGGATCTACACGCGACCGTCTGTTTACCTGTTCCTTCAACACCGTGTACATGTGTTACCTTGTAATGAGTAGCTACATTTTTTCTTACGTAAACTCAGTCAAGATTACTCCACCTATTTTGACCTCGGATAATATGTATCATTCAGTCTTTCTCTTTACGGTTATGTCATATGATTGCGTATATATACCTTAATCTTTCTACTATTACTACTGGGATATACGTTCTGGTGTTTCTCTGTGTCTACATTTCTTCCCTGAAAACCTGATACACCTTCTTCTGCTTCACCCTACTAAACTCTTTTATCGACTTTGTATATAAGTCAAGTCAAGTCAAGTCAGTGAGTCAGCACAGGCTGAGAAACATTGGGGTACTTATCGTCACGTGGTCCGGAGGGACAAGTAGTGGTTGAGGGCCTCAAGTGAGTCCGACTGTAGGTAACTCAGTCACTACGGTAGGTCGGTAGAGTAGGAGACAGCAGGGGAAGAGGAGGACGGGGGTTAGGGAGGGTTGTAGTCTCAGAAAAGGTTACTCAGTTGAGAAACGTACTCCACCGGTATCATGGCCTCAAAGTCGAAATCGTAGTAAGGAAGGTTTCTTGTGGGTCCCGACTAGAGGAAGTCTTACCTGACCAACCTAAAGGAACGTCAGGTTCCCTGAGAGTTCTCAGAAGAGGTTGTGGTGTCAAGTTTGTGTAGTTAAGAAACCGCGAATCGAAAGAAATATCAGGTTAAGAGTGTAGGTATGTACTGGTGACCTTTTTGGTATCGGAACTGATCTGCCTGAAATCAACCGTTTTATTACAGAGACGAAAACTTATACGACAGATCCAACCAGTATTGAAAGGAAGGTTCCTCATTTGCAGAAAATTAAAGTACCGACGTCAGTGGTAGACGTCACTATAACCTCGGGGGGTTTTATTTCAGACTGTGACAAAGGTGACAAAGGGGTAGATAAAGGGTACTTCATTACCCTGGTCTACTGTACTACAAACAAAAGACTTACAACTCGAAATTCGGTTGAGAAAGTGACAGGCGAAAGTGAAAGGAGTTCTCCGAAAAATCAAGGAGTAGTGAAAGACGGTATTCCCACCACAGTAGACGTATAGACTCCAATAACTATAAAGAGGACCGTTAGAACTATATATATATATAATGGGATATATCTTATCTACTGGTCACGTTCAAGTCACGTACTTCCTTCCGGGAGTTTCGACCAGTGACCCTTTTGGATCTCCCTACCTCACACCTTACTACACTCCAACCCGAAGTCCTATCCTCTGTGTACACGTGGGTACCGACGAAGTACAGCCACATACCGTTTTTGGTGGTGTTATAACATTTCATTAATCGGAGGTTAAATTTATGTATTTAAAATTTTATTTTCTTAAAAAAATTTTTAAGGAGGAGCCTTGTCGAAACTCTCACGGTCGTATAAGAAATAATTATGGGTGGAGTACCTTACTCCGTTGCACTTTCTCACTGACTCAATTATACGTGATTGTCAAACCTTACTACAGACCAAGTACCTTTCGTTGGTCTCGTCCCATCGAGGATTAGTGACATTTAGGTGTTTTTTAATTAAAAGATTTCGTAAAAGAGCTCAGTGTTTTCCGAAAAGTAGTGGGAAACGAGAACAAAGAATGAAATAATTTCGAAGTGTAAAAACATAAAATAAGAAGGGTAGGTCAGAAGTAGTCTCTGTTGGTCTCGAAGTTCTGTTTTCACTTAAAAGTTTAGGTGTGTTCGATTCAAAATTCCTATTACTCCTTAAATTTGGTAGAAAACTTACATTCAAATTTATAATTAAGAATAAAAATATACATCTTGAACAAAGTTTTATGTCTCGTAGGTCAAAACCGTTTTGTATGGTCAACAACATTTTTCACTGTGTCGATGTCTAATTGTGTCAAAACGAGAGAATATTTCGGTGACTATGTCTATATCACGGTCCAAACAAAAAAAACCAAAAAAAAAGTGTTTCTAAAAAAATTCAAGACTCAAGGAAAAAAAAAAATTTAAAGTCCTATTGATCAAAGTTTGAATCCTTTACTAGGTCCGGCCTTCTCTTATCCCGTCGTCTCCTACTCTACCAACTTACTGGAACGGTGAGTTACCTGTACTCAAACTCGTTTGAAATCCTCTATCACTTCCTTTCTCTTCGGACCACACGACATCAGACACCCCGGGTTTCTTAACTTGTGATGAATCACTGACAACTTGTTGTTATTGACGCTTCAGTCTCGATTCGGGGTTTTACTTAGAAATTAAATACTTCCAATCCTAACGGAGTCTAAATTTTATTCACTGAAGAATTTTAAACGAAAAAAGGGGGTGAAAACATCTTACACTTTTACAATTCACTGAGAACCTAATATGACTAAGGTAGTTAACGGAGTCTAAATCTTTTGAGAAGGAATCAATGTCTTACCTCTAAATTCTCATAATCGAATTCTCTGATCTTTAACAACAGAACCGAAACTGGAACGGAATCTAAAAGCTGGAGTCTCGGATGAAATGATTTGTTATCTCTACATCACAGTTGGTCGAGACTCAAAGCAATACCGAACCATATAGGAAATATATTCGAAATAAGTATTATCGGTCTTTGAATTTTATTGGATTCATAGACAGTCGACAACAAGTCAGTGATTCAGTGTACGTTGAGAAACGTTGGGGTACTTGATGGACCGACGAGGTCCGAATAATGGTGTGAGTACGTGTGACATTGGAGAGTCCGACAGAGGGACCAAGACTGAAGATTTCGGACTCGGAGTCGAGGGTCCCACTTCTTTGGAAAGGAAAAAGTGTTCGGGGAGGGTACCAACGTCTATGGGAGAGTCAAGGAAAGAGAAAAACCAAAAAGAAAGTAGGATGGATCAATGGATCTGAACACAACGGGAGAACAATTGAGAGTACACCAGAAGGTCACAAGACATTACAAAACACTCTTAACAAGGTACACGTCCACAAAACTCTACACAAACAACCTCTTCCACTCGAGGTACTGGATGAGGACGTGGTAGAACTAGGGCAGGGGGTCTTTCAGAAACACAAACACACAATTGGATAATGAAACGGAACTCTTGAAGTAGGAGTTCAGATTTACAGATCATGAAACTTGTCCACTTTATTTCTCGAATCTTATCAAATACTTTAGAAACTTGGTTGAAGTAATTGACAATTTAGTGACGATAACTTTATCTTAAGTCTACGAAAATGGTGCAGTCTACTTAAGACGACAGCAACCTGGTCAAAGGGATGACCCATCGTTTATTATAAACATTTACTTAACGGATTCTTACGAACCTCTTCGTCTATGTAACCGCTCACCGAGGTCACTCAAGGACCTTGGGACATTCCTTTTCCTACCGGGTCGACGAAAAAGATTTTGAAGTCACGAATCGTTCGCCAATAGGGGTGGAAGAGAGAACGACGACGACTCCCGATCCCCTCTGAGAGAACATGGAGAATATCTACCTACCTCACACGGTTCCGAAAAGTTCTTTGTGTCATAGGTAGTCCGGCCACTGTACGGAGAGTACCTGTCACGGTGTCGGACACACGGACGGTCCGGGTAGAGGAAAGTCATGGACCTACTCAAAGGGAGAGTAATTGATTGCTCTATACAGTCATTATTTTGAGTCATGATAAAAAGAAAGATAACGAAACGAAGGAAGTACGAAATTTTTAATCCTGTCAATTAGACAAAATAAAGTCAGAATTCTTGTCACTACTATAACTTCCTTATCACCAGTAATTTAGGGAGGACACCGGGGGAAAGAGAGAAAGAAAAGACATCCGAGGGGAAAGGGAGTGGTGGTACATCTCCGACAGGTACGTAACGGGTCATCTGTCCAGGAAAAAAGGAATTGGTTTCACGGGAAGGAGTTCATTTTGGAACATGACCACAAAAGGTTTGTAACCCCTTTGTAGGAGGGGGTTTCGACACGTTTCTGAGCATATCCGTCATACTTCAGTGGTATGAGTCCTTGTCCTTCTTAACGACAGTCTTCCTTCTCACACTCTTCCTACTAAAACGACTAAGGTCACATTTAGTAACACCTTTCGTAAGTAAATCCCACCGAACTAGTCTCGAAAAAGACACGACCCCTGAAACGACCCCCGACCCGTAAAACGTCAGTTCGTCAGGGACGAAACACCTCGAAGAGACCCAACCCCCACCCCATACTAGTCTTTGGGTAGTGGTCCCTCGGGGTAAGTCTAACCTATGAGTCATCGTTGCCACCCTCGGTAGACTGTCTCTACCCTTATCTTTATTGTTTTATTTTCTTTGGTTGACTCCTGTAATCACAAGGTGGACACTCTCCATTATTAAGAATATTATTACAGAAGATAATACAAGCAATATTATAGTAATATATTAAGTAACATTATTGTAGTTCTCTTGTAAAGTACGTTTTATTTCCTGTCTTTATCATACCTGGATTCTCTTCGTCTTCTATAATTCTTCTCAACCGTTTTTATGTGTCTTGATATGTTTTTTGTAGAATTACTGTGACTATTAGTACTACCACACTAGTGAGTAGGACCTTCCGTTTCAGTTTGACCCGGAATCTTTAGTAGTGACACTTGTTTCGATTACCTTCACTACCTTGAGGTCTACTCGATAAAGTTTAGGATTTTCCGATACTTTCACGACGTGAGTTATACGGTCGTTTAAACCTTTTGAGTAGTCTCCGGTGTCCTGATCTTTTCCAGTCAAAAACAAGATTAGGGTTTCTTTCTGTTACGGTCTCTTACAAGTTTAATGAACTACTAACGTGAGTAGAGTGTACGATCGGTTCATTACTAGTTTTAAGAGGTTCACTCCGAAGTTGTTATATACTTGGCATTTGAAGGTCCATAAGTTCGACCTAGAATTTTTCCGTTTCCTTGGTCTCTAGTTTACCGGTGGTAGGTGACCTGGTAGTTTTTTCGTTCTCTCAAAGTCTTTTTGTAGATGAAGACGAAATAACTGATGTCGTTTTGGAAACACACTTAGTGTGTTTGACCTTTTAAGAATTTCTCTATTCTTATTCTCTGGTGGAGTGGACGGAGGACTCTTTAGATATACGTCCAGTTCTTCGTTGGTCCGTACCAATCTTGGTCCGTACTTTATTACCTGACAAAGGTTTGACCCTTTCCTTACAGTTCTGACATATAACAATGGGACGAATAAATTGAATATACGTCTCATATAGTACTCTTTACTTTGTGTCGACTTTAGTTCTAACCACTCTCTTTATAGTTATTGGAGGTTATACGTCTACTGTGGTGGGTATACCGTTTTTTACTTTTCTTTGATCTCTTGGAGAAGTACTTTCACTTTCTCCTCTCACTTTTTCAACCGAATTTCGAGTTGTGAGTCTTTTGACTCTAGTACCATGAGTAGTGAAGTAGGGTTTATCTACCCCTTTGTTACCTTTGTCACTGTCTGAAATAAAACCCCCCGAGGTTTTAGTGACGTATAACGTGAACGTCGGTATTTTAATTTTCTACGAACGAGGAACCTTCTTTTGGACACTGTTTGGATCTGTCACATATATTTTCGTCTCGTAATGAAACGGTTGTCTCCAGACAGATCAGTTTCGATACTAAAAAGGTCATTGGTTTACACTTACACTCTCAACGTGGTATTTCTTTTGACTCGTACCTTCTTGACTACGAAAACTTGACACCACGACCTCTTCTGAGAACTCTCAGGGGACCTGACGTTCTAGTTTGGTCAGTCAGGATTTCCTTTAGTCAAGACTTACAAGTAACTTTTCGGACTACGACTTCGACTTTGAGTCATAAAACCAGTACACTATGTTTCTTGACTGAGTAATCTTTTCTGGGATTACGACCCTTTCTAACTACCTCCTCTTCTTCCCCTGTCTCCTACTCTCCCAATCTACCGTAGTGGCTGAGCTACCTGTGCTTAAACCCTCCGAGGTTCTCAACCACTATCTGTCCCTCTGGACCTCACAACAGCAGGTGCGTCAGCGTTTTTCCGTACGCGATGACTTACTCGACTTGACTTATTACAGAAGATTTTACTCGTAAGTCTTGACACCGACGTGGGAAGTCCCCACTGAGAGCCGGGGTCGTTCCTCCGTCTTCCAACGGAAAGACGGGTACCTTTATTTATCTCTGACGGAGGACCATCAGTCCAATTGTCGGTCCTAGTTCCCATTCTGTTCGGACACAACGGAGAGAAGGACACTCCACTTGTTCGAGTCAAGGTAACCACTATACTTTGTCCAGGACCGTGTCTCCAAGTGTCAGGACACAACTTCGTCACTTAAACAGACAAAAAGTCGTGACAACTCCCCACCCATGACTCCAAAAAGTCAGTTTTGACCTCCTTTTTCGAATTCGTCGCCTAAACCTTACATTAAGTTGGATACTCTACGACACCCGAGAGACCTCACTCGTTTCCTTCGGACTCTAAGTAGGACTTCCTTGTCTTTCATCCATTGTGTACTAACACCTGTGTTGTCCGTGACCTCTCCAAGGGGTAGGGATACCCCCCCATGACCCACATATGTGTCCACACCAAATGTCCGATCCACCAAAACACCCCTCTCCACCCCTTCCTTGAGTAGTTCATCCCTCTGACACCCTCGTTTCCACCGTCTCTTCTCGTCGACCTCAGTTCACTGTCACTTACACGACCACCTCCAATCTACACGTCTTCACCTCCTTAATTTTTCCGGCCAACTGTCCCGGAACCGACGTCACCAGACCTGAGATGGTCTCGTCTCTGTCGTGCGTCACGAAGGAAGAGAAGTCCTCCACTGTCCACGATACCTTCGTTCGACTGAACTTCCGACTCTCTAACCACAGTCCCTCGTGTCTCTGACACCACAACCACGACAGTCACTTCCCACTAGTCCTGGGAGTGACATCGTCGTCCTACTCCTCCTCCCTCGGACTTCGGGACCCTCAACCATCTGTCTCGTATCTCACTTGAACCAGTGTCCCTGGTCTCCCTTTGCTGGCAACAACCTAACGGTATACGTCTACAGTCCCTTGACGGGGTATCTTCGTAACTATACTTCGGTCTCTGCCCTCTCTCCCTGTTCTCCTTAATACCCCCTTACTACCCTTGTCTCCGTCAGGGTTTGGGGTCCCTCCCTAGACGGGCCTTCCTTACCTCACAAGCGGTCCATCGAACTCATCCTTCCCCTCTCCTTAATACCCCCTTACTACCCTTGTCTCCGTCAGGGTTTGGGGTCCCTCCCTAGACGGGCCTTCCTTACCTCACAAGCGGTCCATCGAACTCATCCTTCCCCTCCCACCACTAAAACAGGAGGAAACCCATCATCTAAGAGTACGGGAGTACCCTCATCCCACTCCCCTTACTGGTTTCACGATACCCTTATTTACCGATGTTTATTAACCCAGTCTTAGGATCACACGAGTCCCGACCACGTGAACCTACTGAGACTCCCTACCCTACCACTACCCCTCCCTCCACCCTCCCCCAAGTCCTACACCTTGTGTACATGTAGGTACCACCTAAGTACAGTTACATACCGTTTTTGGTGATGTTATAACATTTCATTAATCGGAGGTTAATTTTATTTAATTTTTTTTATTTCTGTTTTGTGTAGACGTACACGTTCGATGTCTTTTTTTTTTTAGGATTCTTACACCGTCCGAACTTTGGTTTACGTCCCCACGTTTACGTCCCGAGTGGAGACGTTAGTCCCGCCCTTACCCCCCGTGTCAACTCTTCACCCGTCCCACGTGACGAGTCCCACCCAAATCTCCGAGACTCCTGTCATTCCTATCTCGTCGGGGAACTTCGTTCACGTGTCACCGTCGACTCTTAGTGTGTTAGATGGACCCCGAACCGTTAGGGGGAGGGGGTAGGAGGTGGGACGTGTGGATAGGGGACAAACTTTTAAAACGAAGACTTTTGATAACCAAGTAAAAGATAGGGTAATCTACAGTAGGTCTTTGGTGGACTTCTTACCTTCTTTCTTCTATTTGAAACCCTTGTCGTCCGGTTCGTTGTTTCCGTCCTTCTCGTCTCCGTCTGGTTTGTCGTCCTTTAAGACGTCTCCCTCACCCCTCTTGAACTTTACGACCTAGTCCTTTCCCATTAGTACCACCACCCTCTCCCTCAGGGGAAACAGAGGTTCAGGATCCTCCTCACCCCTTCACTTGGTCGGAACCTACTGGATTCCTGTCGACGTCTCGTGTGTCCGGAGTATAGAGGACCAAGTCCTATCGTTCCGGTCGGACGAGGGTACGTAGGAGTAGACCAGGAGCTTTGTCCGAGTACTTTGTCCTGGAAGCCAACACCAACTAAAAGAGTGAGAGACACACAAACGAGTCAGTACAGACTGAGAAACGATGGGTCCCCTGAACTCGGACGGTCCGAGGAGACAGGTACCCTAAGAGGTCCGTTCTTATAATCTCACTCAAAGGTAAAGGAAGAGGTCCCCTAGAAGGACTGGGTCCCTAACTTGGGTCCAAAGGACGTAACGTACACTTAAGAAATGGTAGACTCGGTGGTCTCTTAGGGTCAACTCCGTATAATTAGGGAAAGAAGTAATTCTGTAGTATAAAAACAGGAGTGAAATTACTATGGTTACTAAAACTAATTTTTTGTTAAGAAAAGTACACCCAACATCCATTTTCTAGTCCTAATATAATGACACACAAAAGTTGAATTTTCAAGATTTTATACATATGAAGGACAATACCAGGGGTAAAGTCTACGATTAACTTCAACCTTTGCTTTTTTTGAAGTTTTACTCACAAGTCCTTTACTTTCTGTTTAGATATAGACAATCACCACTTTTAGGAGATCTCTTTATGTACTTTTAGGATGCTGTCTTAGTTCTGGTCCTGTGATGTCTATTCCACACCTACGACACCTGTCCACAGACACCCACCCCTCATGACTCCCGAAGACACCAAATGAACTTTGGACCCCTATTGCTAGACGGAAGAGACAATCTCTGTTTCCCTCTTCATATCTTTTAGCCTTCCAGTGTATCTCGAGGTCGGAAGAGTTATAGACATTGAGGACTGTTTTACAGTACCGAAAACAAACTCATTTACTAAACAGTTTCAAACATCTTCAACTCTACACAGAATTATTGAATTCTTGTTATTGATTTATATAACCTTCGAGATACTACTTTACTGTTTACACAATCAGGATTCTGATTATAAAATAGACTCAGATTATATGACACAACTCTTACGAAAGGTACGTCAAATAAGACCACACGAACGTCTTATAGTACAAATTTTCAGTGACGGAAATATCTTAGAAGTCAATGTGTGTATAAAGTTTTTATCAAGGATCTCTTTAGTATTTCACAAATTATTTTACTTATGTCTAGATTAACGTTTTAAGAGTAGAGACGGAGGCACAACACAGTAACAAGGTTTTTCCACCAGTCTCTCTCGAGTCTTCACCTGTATGACGGTAGATCACTGTTTCTGTTTTCCACACCACAGGGGTCGTAAAACAAAAGAATACGTTTGGTAAATCGTATAACGATCAAGTAAGAGTTTGTCCCTTTGTAAGTCTATAAACTCGGACGGATATTGTTTGTCAGTTTTACTGACTGAACTTTTTTTTTTTTGATGATGTAAAATAATTGGACATTTTAATGACTATTTTTAGTACTCGTCCCCATCTTTGGGGTGTCTTTTCCTTACTCTTGTAATATCTTTAGCGTCTTATTTACTATTCTTACATCGTCTAAATTTTTAAAAAAGAGAAAGGGATTAAATCAAAACACCCGAAAAGAGTACTTCTTGGTCTACTGTAAACCATTGGTGTAAACGACGGGTCGAAGAATGAGACTCTAACATTTATCACCGGACACTTAAGAGACATCACTCTTTTGGACGAGTTATTTTTAAGTATACATTAGGTCACACTAAAAATAAGGGTCAAGATGAACGATGATGTCACCCTCCCATTGTTTATCCTTCCGGTTTCCAGGGGTTCATCTTCCGTCTTTATTTGACGTTCACCGTCTGGAAAAAAAGGAAAAAACGTGTGTCTGAAGAAAATTAAGACACAACTGTTATAGAAAAAGACGGAACTCGATTGGTTACGTAAAAAGAATACCTTTGTAAAAAGAATTTGACACAATTACTTTGATACATAAACGAAACCTTAGACGGAAAGAAGTTTCACCAAGGGGTTCTGATTGAAAAAAAGAGAAGAGTTTGGAACCCGACTATTACCGAGTTGTTTGGTCACAATGACAGTTAACAAAATACCGGCCCTTTACTGTGTCAAACACGGTAGGTTAGAGTTTTTACGTATAACACTCTCTCCCAGGACCACTTTGACGGAGTAGGAACTCCACAGAGAGAATAGACTAATTATCGAAACCATAAGAAAACACCGAGTCGACCATTTGTTAGACGGACGTCACGTCACTTGGACTCAAGTAAGGGACCCAACCCTTCTAGGGGACCTCTTCTCTTTCCGATAGGTGAGGTCATGAGACCGGATCTCTTAAGGTACCTGTCAGGTACCCCAGTGTTTCTCAGTCTGTGGTGACTCGCTGAAAGTTAGTGAGTGAGTTGTCTGTATTTTGTGGACGATTTTTGATCGTTCCCCCGTGAGAAAGACAGGGGAAGACTACAGACAGAGTCTTCGAAAGGAACAGAGACAATTAGAAATTATTTTAAAACGATATGTTTTTCGAGGTTCATCAGTTCGGAACAGAGGCTGGGGTCTAACTTTAGCAGAGGAGACCCCCAGTGTACACATTGTAAGTCGAGTATCGTCGTTGGAAAGTTATCACATATTTACTTTTTATCAGTTCACTGTGGAGAAATCACAAAGAGTAAGAATCCGGAAAGTTTAATGTTACTTTCCTCGACGATAAAACACACACACACACACAAAAAAAATTTAGAGGTAATAACAGAATCCATATAGATGAACTTTTGAAGAGAGCAACGAGTTCAGGTTCCGGACGGAAAAATTTGAAAGGTAACACAAGGAAGGAGAAGTCCTGACCCGAGTGTGGACAGTTTGTTCTCCGGTAGAAGGAACTGTGAGAGGAGTACCAAACAGGGACTTTTATGTTTGTGTACAAAAAGATAAAATCTGAAAGTCACGATTGACTTCCGGTGGGTCTCGTATTGTGTCCGTCCCAACCAGACGGGACAGAAAGGTCACTTTGGGATCTCCAAAGTAAAGGGAAATGTGTAAGTCTAACCCGATCAAGAAAAACGACCACTTCACACAAAACAGTGATTCGAAGTATGATTTCGTCCTTCCTATAAGACCCCACAAATAATAAGAAAGACTTAACTGAATCGTGTGTGTATAAGAGTATTTTACCAAATCCCGGAGGGTCCACCACGACCACCATTACAACGTCTTTGGTGATGACTCTTTGGTTCATGGTGTGGGTCTCTCAACCTCTTGAGTCTAAATAATTGTGACCACTAGGGTCTCGTCAATTGTGAGGTTCGAGACTCGGGGCTTGTTTCCTCAATGTGTCCAAAATATGTACCTGTCCGTACTAATTCGTCCAATCGTCCCCGATCCCGTTTACGTTTCTCGTCCTGTTCCTACTCACTCTATTCGAGGGTGACGATCATAACACTCAGGGGTGAAAGACTCTGGATACACTAGATCTGAAACGTTCCTCGTTCGACTCAAAGTCTCCGTTTTCCTTTTCCTCTACTTTAAAATTGAAAAGGGAAGTAAGGGACAAGAAGTAGGAAGATAGTGAGTGACATCTTTCGTAGTAGAGTACAAAACCATCGTGTAAATCTCGAGAGACAATAAATCCCCCGATAGGTTTCTTATTGTCCCTCTTTATTCTTTCGGAAAGAGTCACTACTCACGTTTCTTTGTCTCCTTTTATTATCTTACCCTTTCTGATCTCTAAAGAAGTTCTTTTAATCTTTATCGTTCCCTTGTAAAGTACGTTTCTACCCGAGCTATTTCCTGTCTTTACCATACCTGGATTGTCTTCGTCTTCTATAATTCTTCTCCACCGTCTTTATGTGTCTTCTTGACATGTTTTTTCTAGAAGTACTAGGTCTATTAGTACTACTACACTAGTGAGTGGATCTCGGTCTGTAGGACCTTACACTTCAGTTCACCCGGAACCGTAGTGATAGTTGTTTCGATCACCTCCACTACCTTAAGGTCAACTCGATAAAGTCTAGGAATTTCTACTACGACAATTTCACGACGTGAGTTATACGGTCGTTTAAACCTTCTGAGTCGTCACCGGTGTCCTGACCTTTTCCAGTCAAAAGTAAGGATAGGGTTTCTTTCCTTTACGGTTTCTTGCAAGTTTGATGGTCCTTAACATGAGTAGACTGTGTGATCGTTTCATTACGAGTTTTAAGAGGTTCGGTCCGAAGTCGTTATACATTTGACACTTGAAGGTATACAAGTCCGACCGAAATCTTTTCCGTCTCCTTGGTCTCTAGTTCAACGGTTGTAGACGACCTAGTACCTTTTTCGTTCTCTCAAGGTCTTTTTGTAGATAAAGACGAAATAACTGATACAGTCTCGGAAACTAACACATTTAGTGTTATATGACACCTGTTAAGACTTTCTCTCTCATTATGGTCTGTTGGACTGGACAGAGAACTCTTTAGACATACGTCCAGTCCTTCGTTGTCAATCTTGATTTGTACCCTTTTGTCTGATCAAGGTATATCCTTTTCCTGATGTAGTTCCGACATATAACAGTGGGACGAATAAAATGAAGATACGTCTCATGTAATACTCTTTATGACCCGACCTCCTCCGTGTTAGACCTTAGTTCTAACGGTCCTCTTTGTAGTTATTACAGTCGATACGTCTACTGTGGTGGGAATGCCCTCTCTCACTTCTTCTTGATTTCTCTGAGAACTACTTCCACTTTCTTCTTTCACTTCTTCAACCGAATTACGATTTGTAAGTCTTTTGATTCTAGTACCGTAGGCCAGGGTAGTCAAGTACCGTTTATCTACCCCTTTGTCACTGACTGAAAGATAACCCAGTGAGGTTTTAGTGACGTCTACCACTGACGTCGGTACTTTAATTTTCTGTGAATAAGAAACCTTCTTTTCAATACTGGTTGGATCTGTCGTATAATTTTTCGTCTCTGTAATGAAACGGTTGTTTCCAGACAGAGAAGTTCCGATACCAAAAAGGTCATCAGTTCATACCTACACTCTCAACCCGATATTTCGTTCGACTCACGTCTTCTTAACTACGAAAACTTCATACCACAACCTCTTCTGAAAACTCTCAAGGAACCTGACGTTCCTTTAGGTTGGTCAGGTAGGATTTCCTCTAGTCAGGACCCACAAGTCACCTTCCTGACTACAACTTCGACTTTGGGGTCATGAAACCGGTGGACCACGTTTCTCGACTGAGTAACCTTTTCTGGGACTACGACCCTTTCTGACTCCCGTCCTCCTCTTCCCCTGCTGTCTCTTACTCTACCGACCTACCGTAGTGGCTGAGTTTCCTATACTCAAACCCATTTGAGGTCCTCAACCACTACCTGTGTCTCCGGACCACACGACGTCATATACCCCAGTGTTTCTCAGCCTGTACTGACTCACTGAATTGACTTGATTTAATGTTGTAATCTCGTAAAACTCAAATTGATACATAAATGGAAATGGTCTCTCAACACATGAAACCATCCAAAAGGTCAGTCATTAATTGTAGAAAAGTAAAATCGAACTTCTTGAAGGAAATTGTAAAGAACATTCTAACGAGACCACCACCAATTGAGATCGGTACTTTAATTCTCTACGAATGAGGAACCTTCCTTTCAATACTGGTTGGATCTATCGTATAAGTTTTCGTCTCTGTAATGAAACGGTTGTTTCCAGGTAGATCAGTTCCGACACCAAAAAGGTCACCAACACATACCTACATTCTCAACCTGACACTTCTTTAAAATTTGACACCACAACCTCTTCTGAGAACTTTCAGGGAACCTGACGTTCCTCTAGTTTGGTCAGGTAATCTCTAGTCAGGACCCACAAGAAACCTTCCTTACTAATTCGACTTTGAGGTCATGACACCGATAGAGTGCACTTCTCAACTGAGTGACTTTTTCTGAGACTACGACCCTCCCTAACACCCGTCCTCCTCTTCCCCTGCTGTCTCCTACGCTACCGACCTACCGTAGTGACTGAGCTACCTACACTCAGACTCACTCCGGACCGTACGACGTTAAGTACCCCAACGTTTGTCAGTTTGTGCTGATTCGCTGACTTGACTTGACTCTAAAACGAATAGTCCTTTAGAGAGAGTGGAAATCGACACTCCCTGTTGAAGTGACCCATATCACAGGAACCAACCTTCAAAAAGAGAAACTTGTAAACTATACAGTAAAGTCATAGGAGAGTGAACATGTCAGACCCCTACAAAGGGGACCCACCGTCCACGACTAAGATCTCGTGTCTACACACATGGCCGAAGAGGGACCTTTGTCACCATTCACTTTGTCCGGTTCGTTCCTACGTCTCCTAGGAACCCGGGACCCTTCTACTGTCAAGGGAGACAGGATTTAATCTTCTCATTGACATCCATCGGAAAATTGTATATATATCTGGGAAAAGTCCCTTTCTGATCCTCAACCACTTAGGAGATCCCGACCCATTCTTGACCGACAGTGTCAGAACACCTAAAGAACCTGGGTTCAGGATTTTGACCCACAGACCCTGGGTCAGACGAGGTCTTCGCCTACAGTATTTTTTACCCCACGATCGATATCCCAGACTTGTGGAACGAGAAGTCTCACTTGAGAGCTCCACCCGTACGGGTGACCTAACACCCCACAATACGGTCTCAATCCCAAATACCCTTTAGACTCGGAAGAGACGAACAAAGTTACCCCTATAAGAGAACAGGTGATCTACACATTCTCATAGAGTCAGAAAAGAAAGTTTTGTTTGTTTGTTTTTTTTTGGAACTACACATCACCAGAAACGTCACACAGGTACCGTCCTCCCCTCCAAGTCCTCGGACGATGCAGTGAGACAATCAGGAGTCGGGAGTCTATTGAAAATTATGTAACATCATAATGAGAAGGGGATGGTAAGATAAAAAGTTTCACTTTCAACGAGTCTGGACAGGCTGAGAAACTTTGGGATACCTGATATCTCAGCTACCTTAAGAGGTCCGGTTCTTTGACCTCATCCATGCGAAAGGGAAGAGGTCCTCCAGAAGGGTTGGGTCCCTAACTTGGGTCCAGAGGGTGTAACCTCCACCTAAGAAATGGTCGTCTCGGTGGTCTCTTCGGGAGACAAAAGTTTCGGGAACAGACTTATAAACAAGAAAGTCAAAAGACCACACCTCACTCCATCGAAGTAAAGAAAGGAAGAAAGAAAGAAAAAAAACCAGGACAGTGAGTTGAATTCAAGATTTATCATAAGAATTATGACGTCTACTCCAATCCCAGACAAATTTGTCATTCAGTAGAGAAATACGTCATACAGTCCACTAGTGTAGTAGAGGGGACGTATACTTATGTCAGACACTTTACACTGTCCGAGAGGACGTCCGACGGAAGAGGAAGGAGGGTTTCTGGGGGGTTTACCTCAGACAAGTTCAGGAGGGGTCCACCCATTCATATATTCATATCTGTCGTGGTGTCCTTCTATCTCCCTGTCAAATCTTTTTGTCACAAGACATGGTTTGGACTGGAGAGAAACATAAAAAAAAAAGGATTTTTGAAAGACAACAAAACAAGTATGATTATCAGTGAAACTTTTTTAATGGAATCATTTTAGAAACTAAAAAGTGTGGGGGTTCTTGTTTAATTGGGACATGACCGATCTTTTATACGGTGGTAAATCCTGTTCTATTATGTCTTGACCTGTACCTTGTTGTTTGACCAAGGTATATCCTTTTCCTGATGTAGTTCCGACATATAACAGTGGGACGAATAAATTGAATATACGTCTCATGTAGTACTCTTTACGACCTGATCTCCTTCGTGTTCGACCTTAGTTCTAACGGTCCTCTTTATAGTTATTGGAGTCTATACGGCTACTGTCGTGTGAATACCGGCTTTGACTTCTTGATTTCTCGGAGAACAACTTTCACTTTCTCTTCTCACTTTTTCAACCGAATTTCGAGTTGTAAATCTTTTGATTCTAGTACCGTAGACCAGGGTAGTGCAGTACCGTTTATCCACCTCTCTGTCACCGACTGAAATGAACCCCCCCCCCCCCCGCCACGAGGTTTCAGTGACGTCTACCACTTACGAATGAGGAACCTTCCTTTCAATACCGGTTGGATACGTCGTATAATTTTTCGTCTCTGTAATGAAACAGGTGTTTCCAGTCAGATCAGTTCCGATACCAAAAAGGTCATCAGTACACACCTACACTCTTAACTTGATATTTCTTTCGACTCGTGGTTTCTTAACTACGAAAACTTCACACCACAACCTCTTCTAAGAACTCTCAAGGAACCTAACGTTCCTCTAGGTTAGTCAGGTAGGATTTCCTCTAGTCAGGACCCACAAGTAACCTTCCTGACTACAACTTCGACTTTGAGGTTATGAAACTGGTGGACTACACTTCACAACTGAGTAACCTTTTCTGGGACTACGACCCTTTCTAACTTCCGTCCTCCTCTTCCCCGACTGACTCCTACTCTACCAACCTACCGTAGTAGCCGAGTTACTTGTACCTAAACCCATCTAAGGTCCCCAACGACTACCTGTCGTTCCGGACCGTACGACACCAAGTACCCCAGTGTTTGTCAGTCTGTACTGACTCGCTGACTTGACTCCTTCTACTCAACGTGACACTGAGACTCGTTCTCTTTCTTGGGTCTGTCGTCACTGAGTTCTTTGAGGGGTGAAAACATCGACAGTTAAAGTAACCGTGATACTTTAGATGAATTCAAAAACTCCACCAAAAAAAAAAGTCAGTGTGAACAGCAAAAACCTTATTTGGACAGAGAAACAACTCTAAACATCAAAACACATCGAAAGGAAAAAATTTTTAAAAAAATTGAAAATTCGGATAATAGTACATTAGACGTATAAGGAAACACAGGATGACAGGAAAGGGGAATGTCAAGTAGAAATTACATATATTTAGAAGCAAACGTATAGATAAGAATTAAAGAAAGGAAGGAAAAGAGAGTCGTATAAACGATCAAAATAAAAGTAACGAAATAAGAGGTGAACTGTGGAACGAAATCATAAAGAAAGGTCAAACACGAAATCAGTCAAAACAAAAATCGACCATCTGTATTAAAAACCAAAGGAAACAAACAACCCAGTTGTATAACATGATATGAAAACAACCCGAATAAACCAAAACGAATTCCTATATATACATATATACATATAAGGTAATAAAATTAATAATAAACAGGTTAAAACATTGGCGGTAAACACACCCCAAGGAGAAACCAAAGAATAAAAACCTATACACAAAATTAGAGTGAATTACGGTATTGTTTGGTGAACACCTTAGAAGCAAGGACTGGTCTCCCCTTCGGGACTCGGAAACCTCACCTTCTTAACTGAGGTTCTACATCTGATGGCCTCTTAATTAGTATCCCTGATAGTTTATCACTCTGAGGGTGTTTCCTTTGGTGAACCTATGTTTGGACCGTAGTGATTTGGTGGTCATCGTGGAACACGTCCTGTCGATTGGTTTTGTTGCTTGTTTTGTTTTTATGTTTGGGTTAGTAGTTATCTGTCCTAATGGAGGAGTGAGTTGGAAAGTGTAGTAAAGTCAAGTCAAGTCAATGAGTCAGCACAAACTGAGAAACGCTGGGGTACTTAGTGTCGTGCGGTCCGGAGGGACAGATAGTGGTAGAGGACCTCAAGTGAGTCTGTGTGCAGGTAGCTCAGGCACTACGGTAGGTCGGTAGAGTAGGAGACAGCAGGGGAAGAGGAGGACGGGGTTTAGGGAGGGTCGTAGTCTCAGAAAAGGTTACTTAGCTGAGAAGCGAACTCCACCGGTTTCATGACCTCGAAGTCGAAATCGTAGTAAGGAAGGTTTCTTTAGGGTCCCGAATAGAGGAAGTCTTACCTGAACAACCTAGAGGAACGTCAGGTTCCCTGAGAGTTCTCAGAAGATGTTGTGGTGTCGAGTTTGCGTAGTTAAGAAACCGCGAGTCGGAAGAAGTGTCAGGTTGAGAGTGTAGGTATGTACTGATGACCTTTTTGGTATCGGAACTGATCTACCTGAAATCAAACCGTTTCATTACAGAGACGAAAACTTATATGATAGATCCAACCATTATTGAAAAGAAGGTTCTTCATTTTCAGAAAATTAAAGTACCGACGTCAGTGGTAGACGTCACTAAAACCTCGGGGGGTTTAATTTCAGACTGTGCCAAAGATGACAAAGGGGTGGATAAAGGGTACTTCACTACCCTGGTCTACGGTACTAGAAGCAAAAGACTTACAACTCGAAATTCGGTTGAAAAAGTGAGAAGAGAAAGTGAAAGTAGTTCTCCGAAAAATCAAGGAGAAGTGAAAGACGGTATTCCCACCACAATAGACGTATAGACTCCAATAACTATAAAGAGGGCCATTAGAACTAAGGTCGAAAACAAAGAAGGTCAGGTCGTAAAGAGTTCTACATGAGACGTATATTCAATTTATTCGTCCCACTGTTATATGTCGGAACTGCATGAGGAAAAGGATACTCCCCCTTTTTTTTAGAATCGTATTTAGAGTGGGATATACTTCGAATGTGTTTGGTAACCACTCTTTGTTTTTCCTTCTTTTTTAAGTTGGAAATTCTGCCTTTTCTGGAGTTTGTGTCATTCAAAATTTTTTATTACTCCGTCTCTTTATGACATGTTTACTTCCTTGTTTGATCTTTGTGTCTTCAGACTTATTACTTCTCCTTTATCCGTTTGATGGACTTTTTCTTAAGTCCTATTACTATCCTTTCCACTAGTTTTTGGAACTTTTGTCTTACCTCTTTTACATTCATAGTTAATTACTTCTGGATCTTCTTAATTTTTCATTCGTATGTCTCTCTTTGTTTTGTTAATGATTTAATTTTTGTACGTTTCATTAGTTATCGTCTTAAAGACTTCGTCTTCTTTCTTAGTCGTTGACCTTCTATTTCATTTTTCTCGTCTTATTTCATTTTTCTTGTCTTTCTTGGTTCCTATCAGAGTCTCTGTAGACCCTGTTATAATTTGTATGGTTGTAAGTGGAATATCCCCAGGGTCTTCTTCTCTTTTTCTTTCCCATACTCTTTTTAAAACTTCTCTAATATTAACTTTAAAAGGGGTTGTACCTTTTCCTGTATCAGTTAAGGTTCTCCACGTTTCTCAGGTTATGTCCTATTTGGGTTCCTCTTCTTACGGTCCTGTATATTATTAGTTCGATTGTTTCTAAAAAATTTCTTATAATTTTCGTCGTTCCTCTTCGTTATTCATTGTATGTTCCCTTTGGGGTATTCGAATTGTCGACTAGAAAGTTGTCTTTGAGACGTCTGGTTTTCTCTTACAGTCCTATAAAACTTTCATGACTTTCCCTTTTTCGATAGTGATTCTAATGACTTACGTGTTCCTAGAGTAAGTTTTAACTACCTCTTTAGTTTTCGAAAAGTCCGTTTGTTTTCACTTCACTTAAGTCATGGTGGTTGGTCGAAATATTGTTTACAGTTTCCCTGAATATGTCAGTTCTTTATGTTCTCTTCATTTCCTAGATATTTTAGTTTGGGGTTTGTTAATTCTTTAATCGTTATCCTCGTATATATAGTTATTAATAAAATTTACATTTGTAATTTATGAGGTTGGTTTTCTGTGTCTAACCGACTTACCTAAATTTTTTGTTCTGGGTATGTATATGACGGATGGGTGAAGTTTGGATTTCTGTGTACATCTGACTTTCACTCTCTAACTTTTTTATATAACTCATTTATATTTAGATTTCTTTCGATCTCATCGTTAGGAGTATAGTCTGTTTTTTCGGGAATTTCTTATAATGTTCTCTCTTCCTCCCTGTACTGTATTACTAGTTCCCTAGTCAGACTCTGTTTCTGTTTTGTCAACATTTATAGATACGTGACTTGTATCCTCATGGAGTTATGTATTATGTTTTGGATTGTCTGTATTTTCCTCTCTAACTGTTATTGAGTTATTATCAATCTCTAGAATTATGGGGATGTGTGTAATTTACCCGTCTAGTAGTTTTGTCTTTTAATTATTCCTTTGTGCTCAGAATTTTGTATGTAATCTCCTCTACCTAGAGTGACTATGGAAGTCCTGTAAGGTAGGTTTACGTCTTCTTATGTGAAAGAGTGCACAGGTACCTTGTAAGAGGTCCTATCTGGTGTAGAACCCAGTGTTTAATTTAGAGTCATTTAAATCCTTATAACTTTAGTATAGTTCGTGGAAAGACTGGTGTTAGTATACTCTGATCTATAGTTAATTTTCCAGCCCCATCCCCATTTTTAGTGTTTTTGCACATCTAATTTTTTATGTAAAGATTTATTTGTCTTCCAATTACTTATTTAGTTTTTTCCGTTTGTCATAGGAGTGACTGTTCTTTAACTTTCGTAAAGGAGATTTTAGTCTTTGTTCTTCCCACGGTTGAGAGTGTTGACGAGAAGTCGTATCAAAACCTTCAGGATCGGTGTCGTTAGTCTCTTCTTTTGATTTATTTTCCTTAGGTCTAACCTTTTCTTCATTTTGAGACAAACGTCTATTGTACTAGGAGATGTGTCTTTTGGGATTTCTGTGGTGTCTTTTACTGATCTCGATTGGTTACTTATACCATTTCAACGTCCTATATTTTAATTATGTGTCTTTTAGGGGACATTAGGATATGTGATTGTTACTTGTTCTTTTTTCTCTTTAATTCCTTTGTTAGGGTTAAGTGTTAATGTCACTTATCTTATTTTATGAATCATTATTTATAGAGATTTCGTTGTTTTCTGGATACATATCTTTTGATATTTTGTGACTACTTTCTTTAGTTTCTACTGTGTTTATTTACCTCTTTATGTGGTACGAGTACCTAGTTTTCTTAGTGATATCACTTTTACTCATATGATGGGTTTCGTTAGATATCTAAGTTACGTTAGGGACAGTTCGGTGGTTACTATAAAAAGTGCCTTGATCTTGTTAATTAAGGTGTTAAACATACCTTTGTATTTTTATGAGTTTATCGGTCTCGTTAGAACTCTTCTTACTACTTTGACCTCCTTAGTTGGACGGATTGAAGTCTGATACGATGTTTTCATGTCAGTAGTTCTATCATACTATACCGTGTTTCTGTCTTTCTATCCGGTTACCTTGTTTTATCTCCCTGTTTCTATTTAGATGTGTGACTACCTGTGGAAACTGTTTCTTCCGTTTTTATATGTTACCTCTTTTCTGTTAGAGAAATTGTCCACCACGACCCTTTTACCTAGTTGGTGGATATTTTCTTACTTTGATTGTAAAAGATTGTGGTATGTGTTTCTATTTGAGTTTTACCCAACTTCTAGATTTTATACTGGTCTTTGATATTTTGAAAATCTCCTTTAGTATCCGTCTTGTGAGGTACTGTAATTAGTGTCGTTCTAGGACATACTAGGTGGAGAGTCTCATTACCTTTATTTTTTTGTTTTTATTTTTCCTGGATTCATTTTCGAAAACATGTTACTTCCTTTGATATTCGTTCCATTTTTCTCTCGGAAGTCTTACCCTATTTTATTCTCGTTTACTTTTTTTTGACGGTTTCTTAATTAGAGGTGTTATATATTCGTTGAGTACGTCAAGTTATGACCATTTACTTTACTGGGTTAGTTTTTCACCTAGTTTCTTGATTGATCTGCAATAATACTTCTTCTGTATGTCTATCCCTTGTTTGTGTACTTTTCTACAAGTTGTATTGATTAATAGTCTCTTTACTTTAAGTCCTAATATTACTCTATGGTAGAGTACGACCAGTCTTTTCGACGGTAATTTTTTTTCAGATGTTTATGACCTCTCTCACACCTCTTTTCCCTTGTGAGAATATGTTAACCACACTTACGTTGGATCGTGTCGGTGATAACTCTTGTCACATTGTTAAGGAATTTTTAGACCTTGGTCTTGACGGTAGTCAAGTCAGTCAAGTTAAGTCAGAGTCAGATAAGACTTAGAAGAGTTGGGGTACCCGGTGTCGTGTGGTCAGGAGGAACAGGTAGTGGTTGAGGACCTCAAATGAGTTTGAGTAGAACTGACTCAGTCATCACGGTAGGTTGGTTAAGTAGGAGACAGCGGAGGAAGAAGAGGACGGGAGTTAGAAAGGGTCGTAGTCCGAGAAAAGGTTACTCAGTCAATAAGCGTAGTCCACCGGTTTCATAACCTCAAAGTCGAAGTTGTAGTCAGGAAGGTTACTTGTGAGTCCTGACTAGAGGAAATCCTACTTGACTAACCTAGAGGAACGTCAGGTTCCCTGAGAGTTTTCAGAAGAGGTTAAGGTGTCACGTTGTCGTAGTTAAGAACCGGGAGTCGAAAGAATCTTTAGGTTGACAGTGTAGGTATGTTCGGATTACCTTTTTCGTAACCTTTCTCGGATTACCTTTCTCGCAACTGGTCTGTCTTGAAAGAACCGTTTCATTACAGAGACGAAAAATTATACGACAGATCCAACCAGTATTGAAAAGAAGGTTCCTCATTGGTAGGAAATTAAAGTACCGTCGTCAGCGGTAGACGTCACTAAAACCTGTGGCTTCTTTATTTCAGTCGGTGACGAAGGTGACAAAGGGGTAGATAAAGGGTACTTCACTACTCTGGTCTACGGTACAAGAATCAAGAGACTTACAACGCGAAATTCGGTTGAAGAAGTGAGGAGAAAGTGAAAGTAGGTCTCCGTGAAATCGAGAGGAAGTAAAAGACGGTATTCCCACCACAGTAGACGTGTAAACTCCAATAACTATAAAGAAGACCGACAGAACTAAGTTTGATCACGAAGCAGGTCGGGTCGAAAAGAGTATTACATGAGACGTCTCTTCAATTTATTCGTCCCACTGTTATATGTCGGAACTGTATGAGGGAAAGGATAAACCTTGTCTAGACAACTAGGTACAGGTCAAGTTCGACAACGAAGGGTCGGACGGATGTCTAAAGAGTTCTCCGTCCAGTCCACTAGACCTTAAGGTAGAGAAAGTCTTAAAATGTCAAACAACACTAGGTGTGTAAGTTTCTGAAACCGTATCAGTTATTTTGTCTTCAAAAAGACTTTGAGAGAACGAAAAAGCTACTAGGTCGTCTACAACCGTTACACTAGAGACCAAGGAGAAGGAAAAGATTTTGGTTTAACTTGTAGACCTTAAAGTCAAGTACATAACAACTTGACCTCTTAAAACTCGTAATGAAACGATAGTACACTCTACTCACGTCAAAGGCCATCAAACTCGTAATAAACCGTAACTGAAAGAAGCCATAACCTTACTTTTGACTGGAAAAAGGCCAAGACACCGGTGACGACAAAAGGTTCAAACAACTGTATAACTCACGTCGTGAAAGTATCGTAGTACAAAATCCTAAACTTTATCGAGTTGACCTTAAGGTAGTGGAGGTGATC
Organism: Capra ibex; assembly: GCA_006410555.1. Lineage (NCBI taxonomy): Eukaryota > Metazoa > Chordata > Mammalia > Artiodactyla > Bovidae > Capra > Capra ibex. The sequence continues at coordinate 99,049 of SJYO01032911.1, forward strand.
AAAACAAGCATCACTACGAAGGATTCCGGGTGAACTGAAGTGTAAGGTCCTACAGAGTGAGATCCACTCACTAGTGTGGTAGTACTAATAGACCCAGCACCGCCAGAAAAACATGTCAAGAAGACATATTAGAACGGTGAAGAAGAATTATAGAAGACGAAGACAATCCAGGTATGGTAAAGACAGGAAATAGTTCGGGTAGAAACGTACTTTAGAAGGGAACCATGGAGATTAAAAGAACTTCTCTAACGATCAGAAAGGGTAAGATAACAAAAGGAGATAAAGGAACGTGACTAGTGACTTCTTCCGAAAGAATAGAGAAGAACGATAAGAAACCTTGAGACGTAAGTTTACCCATATAGAAAGGAAAAGAGGAACGAAAAGTGAAGACAAGAAAAGTCTCGATAAACATTCCGGAGGAATCTGTCGGGAAAACGAAAAAAAAAAGTAAAGAAAAAGAACCTCTACCAAAACTAGGGACAGAGGACATGTGACAGTGTTTGGAGGCAGGTGTCAAGTAATCCATGAGACACATAGTCTAGATCATGGAATTTAGATAAAGAGTGAAGGTGACATATTAACATTCCCTAAACTAAATCCAGTATGGACTCACCAGATCACCAAAAGGGATGAAAGAAGTTAATTCATACTTAAACCGACATTCCCCAAGTACTAGACTCGATGTCAGTCGAGGGAGAGAACAAAAACGACTTGTATATCTCAAAGAGGTAGAAAGTGGTGTTTCTTATATTAGTTAGACTAAAGTCACAACTGGTATACCACTACAGGTACACGGTATGTTGGGTCGTCAGGGTGACGACCCGTATGTGTGACTCCTTTGGTCTTGACTTTCTCTGTACACATGGGGGTTACAAGTAACGTCGTGATAAATGTTATAGATCTTGTACCCTATCGATACAGGACCCTTTCTCGAAGAACCCTTTCGTTGGATCTATAGGTAATCGTCTGCTTACCTATTCCTTCAAGACCATGTATATGGGTTACCTTATAGTCAGTCCAGATTTTTTACTTACGTAGACTCAGTCAAGATTATTCCACCTACTTTGACCTCGGATAATATTTCTCACTCCATTCAGTCTTTATCTTTATGGTTATGTCATATAATTGTTGCTGACATATACGTTCTGTCGTTTTCTCTTTGTCTACACTTCTTGTCTGAAAACCCGATTCACCCTCTTCCACTCCCACCCTACTATACTCTCTTATCGTAACTTTGTACATATAATGGTATACATTGAATACACTGGTCACGTTTAAGTCACGTACTTCGCCCCGTGGTTTTCGACCACGAGACTGTTGGGTTTTCCTACCCCACCCCTCCTTCCACCATCCCCCGGAGTCCTACTACTATGTGTACATGGGAGTACCGACTAAGTACAGTTACATACCGTTTTTGGTGGTGTCATGATATTTCATTAATCGGAGGTTAATTTTATTAAAGCAAAAATTTTATTTATTTTTTATTTTTACTTCCGTATTCAAGTCTTTGTGTGACACATCAATAAAACCTTACATTTCTAGAAAGAAGAGACACCTGTTTATGTCAATGGGGTTTCCGGACTTGTACATTAGTCACAAGTAAAACTCATTCATATTTTGACGTATAAATCGTACCTTTTTAATTCACTTACAGTTTTGGTTTGAATTTTTGACATTGGTTTCGTAGAGAACTCTGAGACCCCAGAGTATTGAACTCGGAGGTCTTAGAGTAGAATTAGGTCACAGAATAGAGGACTGTGAGACCACAGACCAGGGGACTTTGAGGTCTTAGAGCAGATAAGTCTGAGTCCTCAGGACAAAGGAGTCTGTGGTACAAAACCAAAGGTTTACAAGGTTCCAGCACAGAAGATTGGAGGTCCCTAAGTAAAGGAGTTTGGTCCCAGGGTAAAGGAGTTTGGTCCCAGGGTAAAGGACTCAGAGGCCCTAGAGTTGAGGACTAAGAGGTGACAGAGAAGAGAACTCAAAGGTACCAGAGTATAGGACTCAGAGAATATAACTGAGTGGAATTAGAGTAGAGAAGACTCAGAGGACAGTCAAGTTAAGTTAAGTCAAGTAAAGTCAAGTCAGCGGGTCAGTACGGGTTGAGGAACGCTGGGGTACTTAACGTCGTACGGTCCGGAGGGACAGGTAGTGGTAGAGGACCTCAAGTGAGTCTGAGCGTAGGTAGCTCAGACACAACGGTAGGTCGGTAGAGTAGGAGACAGCAGGGGAAGAGGAGGACGGGGGTTAGGGAGGGTCGCAGTCTCAGAAAAGGTTACTCAGTCGAGAAGCATACTTCACCGGTTTCATGATCTCAAAGTCGAAATCGTAGTAAGGAAGGTGTCTTTAGGGTCCCAACTAGAGGAAGTCTTACCTGACCAACCTAGAGAAACGTTAGGTACCCTGAGAGTTCTCAGAAGAGGTTGTGGTGTCAAGTTTTCGTAGTTAAAAAGCCGTAAGTTGGAAGAAGGGTCAGGTTTCCGTCAAATAACAGTGGGATGAATAAATTGAAGATACGTCTCATGTATTACACTTTACGACCCAACCTACTTCGTGTTCGACCTTAGTTCTAACGGTCCTCTTTATAGTTATTGGAGTCTATATGTCTACTGTGGTGGGAATACCGTCTTTTACTTCTTGTTTCCTCGGAGAACTACTTTCATTTTCTCCTAAAAAACATAAAGGTATGTTTAGAACTTTAATAAACAAGATCAAGACACTTTTTACAACGACCATCGAACTATCCCTAACGTAACTTAAACATTTAACGAAACCCATCATATGAGTAAAAGTGATATAACTAAGAAGGTTAGGTACTTGTACCATATAAAGAGGTAGATAATCACAGGAGAAACTAAAGAAAGTAGTCACAAAATATCAAAAGATATATATCCAGAAATCAAAGAAATCCATCTATATAAGGATTCATAAAATAAGAAAAGCAACGTTACCACTTACCTTAACAAAGGAATTAAAGAAAAAGATGAAAGAGTAATAAGTACATATCCTTACGTTCCCTAAAGACACACAACTAAAATATAGGACGTTGAAATGATATAAGTAACTAATCGAGATCATTAAATTTCGTTAGAACTCTTTCTTCTTACCTTGACCTCCTTAGTTGAACGGACTGAAGTCCGAGATGATGTTTCGGTGTCAGTAGTTTTGTCATACC